>JAODKN010000063.1:4556904-4577376 GCA_026774425.1 Petrocephalus zakoni
CCCCCCCCACCCCCCCACGCAAAGACAGGCGCACTGGTTGAATGAGACAACGGAAAGTGCGAGCTATCAGATATATTACGGCCAGTCTCGGGCGGTGCTGTCCCGTGTGGCCGCGGTGCACGGCGCGCCCTCGCCGAACGCGGGCACTGCTCGGGGGCTCTGCCGCTTCATGCTAATGCCCGTCTTTCGACATTCTTCTCCTAATGCGTTTTTTTTCCTCCCTGCTGAGAATCGAATCCGTTCCGGCTGGAGGGGAGCAGGGAGGCAGAGAAGGGGAGCTGGCAGGCGGGTCGAAAATAGCAGAGGATAATAATAGAGGCGCGCCCGTGACCTTCGGAGCCGGCCGCTGGTCAAGGTCACGCCGGGATGAATGGCGCCCCCCCAGAGAGGGCCTGCCCCTTTAGCTGGCTCTGTGCCCCCCCTGTCCCTGCCACTGCTTGGGTTGTACTGACTGTAAAATGATGTAACACAGGTTGATGTTGTGCACATATGCTGAAAGGCCTCCCCCTCCCCAGTTAAGCGAAGGCCTGGTAAAAAGCACAGGTACTGTCTCCCTCACCGCGTTGTGATCTGATGCACAGAGCAAACTGTGACCTATTCTGTGAAATGTCTCCCTCCCCTCACCCCCCCCACCCCCCATCCTCTTCTGGAACCTGTACTGTCGGTCCAGATGGTTGGGTTGCACGCTGCTCGTCCGGCTAGCTCACAGCGCCCCCTGCATAGCTGCAGCCTTGCGGCGCTCGGGCCCTCCTGTGCTGTGCGTTAGTCGGGCCGCGGCTGTGTAACACAGTCTTTTGCTTTCTCTGTACCACCCTAAAACCCTGTGCACATGCTTCAGACTCAATGTTAAACAGCAGGCCAACTCACAACCACTCTGTACTGTATCTGTTCATTTGTGCAGAATCATACACACAGCTTCAATCTATCCTAAAAAACAGCTCATTGTTTAAACATCCCCCCCCCACTGGTTTAACTTAGAATGGATTTAAGACGCCCAGCACTTTTTTTTTTTAATATGTCAATAATTTGTCCTTCTGGGTCACTGTCTTTTTTTTTATTTTTTTTTAGTGTTTTATTTTTTTATTTCTTTCTCGAAGCCATCGAGCTGTAATTGTGACCTTTGAATGGCCCCTTGGCTCAGCCGAATAGGTAGCCCAGCCAGGCGCTGGATTGGATCTGCTCGTAGGCGCTGAGATGTGAAATTGCACGCGGATGCAAAATGTCAAAAAAAAAAAAGAAAAGGGTTAGGTTTTTACGTTACCCATCCGGCGATTCCGCTTGTTTAGCCGTGACTGCGTCTTACTTTCGTGATTTTTTTTCTCTCGCCATTGTTATGTGTCTGTAGCACTTCTTGTTTTTTTTCTTTTTTTTCCCTATTTTTGAAATTTAACGTAACCCCCACCGTCTCGCTTTCACGTTCCTCCCTCGCCACGTGCGGCTCTTTCAGAGCGAGGCAAAGGCCGGCAGAGGCAGGCGATCCTCGGCGAACACCCGTCTGCGTACAGCGACAACGGCTACGGTAAGGCCACCCGACGGCCCCGCGTTCCTGCAGCCCCCCCCCCAGCTGTGGCCCGCCCGTTGCGGAGATGAGGCTGGGGAAGAAAGACAGAGGGATGATTGTCATGGGGACAAAGTCGGCCGTGTAAACGCGGTGATTTATAGAGCCACGGGAGGGCAAGCACATCTCTGCAGAAAATGGAGTATAATTTTGTGCTAGTGTCGTTCTTTTTTCCTTGCGGGTAGAGGGAGCACTGCGGCTCACTGCCGCTCAGGTGACACGTGCATGTCCCTTTCCTCGTTTCAGGGCCACACTGCCCCCTGCTGCCTCTCCCCAGCAATAACAGGTACAAAATTAGCTCCCACGACATTCCTGAGTTGGTTGCATACCCCCTGCCCCAGACCTCGTCCTACATCGGCCACTCATCCAGCTCGGTTGCCATGGTGAGCGGCCTGCACCCCACCAAAATGAACTGCACCCGCATCTTCAACCTCTTCTGCCTCTACGGCAATATCGAGAAGGTCAGGTGGTCACCGAAACCCCATGCGTGGGGCTGTTCTCCTCCTCGGTCGCACACCCGGTGTTCTGTCCCATGCCTCTAAGAGTGTGGCATGCTCTCACAGGTGAAGTTTATGAAGAGCGTGCCCGGCACGGCCCTGGTGGAGATGGGGGACGAGTACGCAGTTGACCGTGCCATCACACACCTCAACAGCATCAAGGTCTTTGGCAAAAGGCTCAACGTCTGGTGAGTGGCCCCATCTTCCTGTCTCTCATCTGTGGCCCCTCGAGAATCGATTCTAACCCTTGCATCACACGTGGAAACAGAACATTGAACATTAACAATTGCTCCTTCGGTGTGCGTGTGGAAGGCATTTAGCGGTGTGCTGTCGAGCTCGGGAACGCCAGGGGACAAAGGTCACAAAGCCCCCCACTGTGTGGGCCATGCACAGGAGCTGCTGCTAATTAACAAGGGTTGACAGTGGCGCTGTGTCTGAACGTACTCTGTGAACGGCCAGTGACAAATGGGCCCAGCCAGGCCCTTGCTCGCACCTTTACATGACTTTGGGGCACCATGTTTTTCCAGCTCCGAGACGACGCCCAGGTCAAAGGGCAGCTGGCTGTCAGATTCGGGGGTTAAACCCAATCCCCAGTGGCACCCTCTGCAGGCGGGGGTGTCCCTCCTAGTCACAGAAGGGGGGTTTGGTTGCGCTCAGACCATACCCAGCTCTCCACCTAGGCCCTCCCTACCTCCATCAGAGCATGCAAGCCACACTGAGTTTCTGCTGTTGCACTGCACTGGTTATTAACCCTTCGCCAATTGTGCTGACTTCTGACCCCCGCTGTGCTTTGCCTGCCCCCACACGATTTGCCCCCTTACTCCTCATTCACCTTGTTTCTTCTCTGGCTCCTGAACTGATCTCCCTCTGCCCTCCTCACCTGTCCCACGACCTCCTGCATCATCCTGCTCCCTTACCCGCCAATGACTTCACCCCATCACCAAAATCACTCTCTCAACACCTCCCTACACGCCCTCCACCTCCACCTGACTCGTCTCTCCCCACCCCTCAGCGTGTCCAAGCAGCACGCTGTCATCCCCAGCCAGGTGTTCGAGCTGGAGGACGGCACCAGTAGCTACAAAGACTTTGCCATGACTCGCAACAACCGCTTCACCAGCGCCGGCCAGGCCTCCAAGAACATCATCCAGCCGCCGTCCTGCGTGCTGCATTTCTACAACGTGCCCCCCTGTGTCACGGAGGAGGAACTGCAGAGGGTATGGGATACAAAGGAGGGAGGTCGCATGTTCGTGTGCATTCGAGGGTCAGGGGTCACTAAGGAAGTGTGGAATGAAACCTCTGGTGTTACTCGGTACCAAGAATGTTTGTGGTCTTGGCAAAACCAGTCTTGCTAACTTTCCTCCCAGGACTATCTTGGTCCACAATGAATGATGGGATTGATCTCATTTGGCGCAGATGCAACTAAAGCTGTCATTGATATTTGAGGCGAGGCACGAGCGACGTCTGACTTTTACCATCCTCTGTACCTCTGTTCTTAGTATTGGAACTGGTCTTTGCTAGTACGTTCAAGTATGCATATTGAGGAACCCCCGTCAACATCCAAAGAAAGACGCTCTGTAGAAGAGTTAGAGTTGATGATGACATCTTCATAGAGGGTAATGGGTGTAGCTTCATTATACTGCACTAAACCCTAGAAAGGTGAAAGGGGAAGACGGGATGACTATTTAACCCTCCTGTAATTAAATGTAAAAGTGTCTTCATTATGTTGTCCGTGCTCATATGACGATGTCATGTGGCAATAAATCTTTCTTTTTTTAGTTATGTACGGAACATGACGTACCAGGTTTCATCAAGTTCAAAGTGTTCGATGGCAAGCGTAAGTCCCTCCCTCACACTTTTCTTGTATACAAGAGCCATTAACGTGGGTTTATGCTCCTTTTTATATCAATTATTTTGTCTCTGCTGTAATTGCTTTTTTTTATCATTCTGTTAATGGCTGGCACTTGGCAGTAACACAGAGGTTTCCAGGACACCCGAATTCAGTGCCATGGCTTACACTTCCCATTTTGCCGAGGGTCTGGGGGCTGGGATACTCCAGCTGTTATGCTTCAGACGGCAGCCTCACTCGAGCGAGGAGGCCGCCACCTCTGAGCCAGCTGTGAGATGTGCGAATGCTACGTTCACGCCGCGAGCGGCAAAGACGCTGGCCGTCGCGGTGTCATACCCCGGTGTCATTCGATACACTTTCTCATACACTATTGTGCGTGGGAACTGTTGGGTTGGAACAAAAGCTTACACGCTTATGTTCTGCTGCACTCTCTTTAGTGGAGCATCTCTACACTCCCATTGGGTGCCGCCCAACCGCGTCATAGCTCATTACCATAACGTTGACTGGGCTTCATTTTGACTCTCTCGCTGCCCAGATCGCGACGCGCTGTGCTGCTCCTCGACGCCTCTCGTTACGCCCTCCCATAGAGTATGAATGACTTCCGGTCGCTTTGACACTCTTGCTGCTTGTGGTGTGAACGCAGCATAACAGTGCTTTGGGGAGCTAGAGTCGCTTACTGGTCCTGTCTCCACCTCCATGGCAGCCTCCTCCAAGACCATCTCAGGGTTGCTGGAATTCGACACCAAGACACATGCAATTGAAGTGCTAACAGTACTCAACCACTACCAGATCCGAATACCAAGTGAGTATCTAAACTCAGAAGTTCTGTCTCAGTGCCTGTGATCTCAGTCTGCCCATCATGGTCCCCTCCTAGTCCTATCCTGGTTCCCTCCTGTTCCCTCATAATCCCAGTCTTTCCATAGTCCCATCTTGGTCCCATCCTAGTCCCTCCATAGTCCCATCCTAGACCCATCATATTCTCTTCCTAGTCCCATCTTGGTCCCATCCAAGTCCTGCCATAGTCCCCTCTCAGTCCCTCCATAGTCCGATCCTAGTCCCATCAGAGTTCCATCCTAGTCCTGTCAGAGTCCCATCTTGGTCCCAATCTAGTCCCATCAGAGTCCCATCCAAGTCCTGTCAGACTCCCATCTTGGTCCCATCCTAGTCCCATCAAAGTCCCCTCTCAGTCCCTCCACAGTCCGATTCTAGTCCCATCAGAGATCCATCCTAGTCCTGTCAGAGTCCCATCTTGGTCCCATCCAAGTCCTGTCATAGTCCCCTCTCAATCCCTCAATAGTTCCATCCTAGTCCAATCATATTCTCTTCCTAGTCCCATCTTGGTCCCATCTTAAACCCCGTCAGAGTCCCATCCAAGTCCTGTCATAGTCCCCTCTCAGTTCCTCCATGCTCCCATCCTAGTCCCCTCTCAGTTCCTCCATACTCTTGTCATAGTCAAGTCAATAGAAGATGGACAGATGGATGGAGAAGGTTGTGAAAATCCGTATATGTGTCCACACCAGACTTATTTAGTGTATACTCAGCTGGTCAGGGAGTGAAGACCTTCATGCTCCACAGATGAGTCTGGGGTCTGAAGGCACGGGTGTTTTGGGGGGGGTTTGGCACTCTGGAGCGTGTTGGGGTAGGCCGCTTGTGCTATAAGCAGCTTGACAGAGGGTTTTGAGAAGCTGGACGACAATATGAGGAAAGTTCTGAGTAAGAAACCAGTTGGAACTGGCTGTACTGTTGTTCAGTGTTCAGTCTTAATTATTATAGCACTTAATTATAGGATGAGCCCAGGTAGATGGCCCAGAGCAGAGGTCAGCCTCAGCAGTCCTTGCCTTCATTTGAACACCAAAGTAATGTGATTTCACCTCTAATTAAAGTGAAGGGGGGACTGGAGGTCGCCCCCCCACCTCCTGTGAGTCCTGTCTTCCCGTGTGATGTGAGTGACCCTGTGTTTTTGCCCGTTCCAGATGGTTCCAACCCGTACACCCTGAAACTCTGCTTCTCTACCTCCTCACACCTCTAACACCCACGCGGTGGCGGTGTGGGTGTGGGCGGAGAAAGCGCCGGAACGAGGAATCGGCCGACGGTGACCCAAGGAAAGAAGGGGAGGGGCGGGGGAGACGGGGGGCCTTTCTCCTCGCCTTCATTCCATCCCATTGCGACTCTTGACTCCTGACCCGCACCGTTCAAGGGCAGGAAGTGCATACTTACAGAAGTGCAAAACACTGGAAGTCACCCTTTTTTCATGTCTAGAAAGACTCTTTTTTTCTTTTGGTCTTTTATTTGTCTGAAGGTAAATGTGGGAAGGCGAAGAGGAGCACTGCCGCTGTCAGAGAGTGAACGGGCCCCCTTTGGTACCCCAGCAGCCCATGGGACTGGCCGTCTTCGGCTCTTGCCTAAAGCGCCCTGATTTCCAGATCATGCCGGTTTTCATGTTCGCCCGGTACCTTCAGCCCTATCCATACTGGGCGCGCAACTTGACTGTGCAGAAGAAGTCACTTGACATCTACCAAATCCACAGAGCCACTTGCGGCTAGCTAATGTAAAACCACTGGATGGACAATTGCCTGGCGTGTTCGGTACTTCAAGAGAGCAACATCTGTATAGCCTGTAATATGTAGATCACATTGTAATATATGTATGAGTATAGCACTTGAATAAGGCTGGGGGAGGGGCTATGTTGAACTTCAGTTTAAGACCTGGTGTCTTATCTTTAGAAAAGAAAATTCTTTTCCTTAAGGGGAGGATGTCTGGGGGAGTTTCAGACACTGTGCTTGTACCACGTTTGCACATGAAGGTCCACGGTCTATGTATCGGTCAGTGTTTCTAAGTGTGCAATATGTGGTGTACCACCACGCCCCCCCCCCCCACACACAATGTGAGCATGACATCCATTAAACACTCTCCAGTCCCCGTCATGTGGTTTTCGTCTATGATGTGGTCTTGATTTTTTATTCATCTTTTAATATAGCTCAGGTATTTAAATGTACATGATTTTGACTCTTGACAGGACTGGACATTTCAGTTGTGTTGATTGAGTCATGCCCAGTTAAACCAGCTAGTTGTTATTGCAGCCAGGTAATGCCAGCAACCGCCCAATTGCCATAGCATGACGAATCACCCACTGGGATTGCACTTCAACATCCGTGGCCCTCGGGGATATTTCAAGCAACCCAACTGAGGCTGACCACAGTATCAGAGAAACCCCTCTAGCTTCTGCCTTTGCCACAAGTGTCCCTGTACTGCAACCGACACCTGGAGAGGCCGCTGTTTCTGGACCCTTCCGCATGTCGCACGAAAATATTCCTGTGTCCATCCTCCCTGAGACGAGGCCTGCTGGAAACCATTCATGTCTCTCTCGTGTGCCGACCCTCATCTGTCATCTCCAGCCTTCATCTGTCATTTCCGCCGCATCCTCTCCCCAGGCATGGATAGGGGCCCCAGTGCATTGTGTGTATGGCGTCATTCAAAATATGGCCCCACTACACCGTTGGCCCCGTTTCTGAAATAGCACTGTCTGGCGGGCTCTGCTGCAGCCGCGCTGATTTATTTTGGAGGCCACTGCAGAAGGAACCACGTCCTCTGTAGGATAGTTGCAAGCCCCGTGTGTAATTCACCATGGAAAGCCGTCTAGCAAGGAGTCAGCGGCAATTGTTTGGGGTGCCAGCTGATCTGATCTGCTCCACCCCGACCAAGTCACACCAATGTAGCAGGTAGATTATTAGGGTCATGGGTAAAAATGGCTGAATGCAGCTCTGGTCATTGGACAGTGTTTCAGAAGATACCATGACTATCAGAATGCTATTAGCTGTTTAATTTGACCATATTATGGGTTTAATATTTAAACAAGCAGTTTGGTTTTAGGTGTTGGACACAAGGATGACTGTGTGTGTGTGTGTGTGTGTGTTCCTTCGTATCACTGCTGTTTCAGTTAGCCAGCACAATGCGGGGTAAATATAGCAACATGCTGATGCAGGATCTGTTTTGGGAAACAAGAACATCCCTTATTCCATGTGCATAATGGTCTCTGATGGGCCAGGTTAAAAATTTTCCACTTGTGTACCATCTGTTGATGGGGTGCAAACAGAGGGCACTTCTGACGTGGGGGGGGGGCACTAAATAAATAAACTGCTGTATTGCGTGATGGGGGTTTTGAGTAGTTGGGAGAAGATGCGTCACATTTGATTTTTATTATCTGCAGTGTGCAGTCAGATAAAACATCTACCGTTCTTTATACCCGAGAGAGTTGCATATGTTGTTTTATATTCTGCTTTTCGATACTATCTAAAAAGCTTAAGGAAGAGCGTATTCCGTTTGCTCTCGTGAGCATCAAGGCCCCCGCCCTGGGTCATACAGAAGCCGAGTGAGCTCCGCTTTAACCCCCCCACTTTGAAATCGGCCCGCGTGCGTCACTGAGAGGCCATTCTCCGTCTCGGGGGCCCAAGGCCCCCAAAAACGTGTAGTGGCTTGGCGTTTGGGTGACATTCCTACCTCCTCATTGAGCGGTCTCTGTCAGCATTTTCTGGGGATGAAACGGAGACGGGGAGGGGTGAAGTTGGGCTTCGCTTGGTAGCATGAAGTGACGCGTTGCCTTTGTGGCGGAGAACGCATGAAACGGGGCAGGGGGGCGCTGGAGGTTTACTGGAGAAATTAGGGTTATTCCTGTGTAGCAGGTTTAGGAAAGTGTACCTATGTGTATTTTCAAAGACGAGTGTAATAACATGGTCATGTGACATTGATCTGTCATTATATTTACATTTGTACTGTTAATCATGGCCTCATGTCTTAGATAAAGTGGCTGGCAGAACTGGATGGTAAGTATATGCGATTTTGAATTGTCTGTAATACGTGCATTCTCTTGCTGCTGTGTACTGTGCAGTACTGCGACCTCCCATAACCATAATCGGGTCAGGCAGTTTGCCTTAGTGGCACCGTTTGCCAAGGACACGTGCCTTCATCGCGTCTGCCAGGACGGGAGAGCCTGGCAGTGCCCTGTGGCACTCCATGGCCACGGCAAAGCGCTACTACAGAAACTGCCAGCACGCTGTCGGGGGAGGCTTTGTTCACTACATCCGGATGTTCAATAAAACATCGGACCACCAGCAAGGTTGCCTGGGAATGGGAAGCCAGACTTATTAATGATGCATTGTTCTGCTGATCTTTCATTCCTCCGTTCGCAGTCTCAACCAAAGGCACTGTCGGGGTGGGGAACAGATTATAGAGCAGCTTCATCAGGTGACCTCAGAGAAGCACTTCCAGACCTTGTGTGGGTCAGCCTTCTGTAACTGGTGCCATACTTCCCAGGATAAGTGTCTTTATTTCTCCGATGAACTGGCCCTCGTACGTCACATGACAGCTTCCCCTAGAGGATTGGGGAGGTCACTAACAGACACAGCTGTGGGAGACAGGGCTCGTCGCTTGAGTGCCAGCGGGCTCAGCAAGTGACACAGATGGCTGCCTCACCACTGCCACCCATCCCCCCCAAAGGTTCTCAGCAGCCCTGGACCCAAACAGGCTCTTGGGTGACCCTGCACTAAATTTACTCAGCCTGGATCCTGTCATCATGGACATGCTTGGGTTTTTGCCCTCTACCCTGGGCATCCACTGTATGCAATGTGTGCTTTTTTAAATAGCTGATAGCATCATACAGTTGGGGGGGCTATCAGTTACACATTGATTAATGGTGTAAACAGGTAATACTCCAGCATTATCCAGCTGTCTGTGGAGTTTAGTTGATATTCATTGGTTTGAATTATGACTATTAATCACCATTAATTATTACTATTCTTAGTATGAATTAGAACAGAACTGTTGTAAGCTTTTTTCCTCAATCATGAATCCTGAAGGGAGGTCATTTGGGTACACTTACTAGCCCAATGAATGCAAATTCACCCTAAACTACTTCCCTCTTATGAGCACCATTATCTCCTTGCCCAAAATCTGTAACGGTTTTAATGTCTTTTTCCCCTTTTCTTCCCACGAGGCTTCATTTTTTCCATTTTATAGTTTCCCTATGACAGTTGGGCTATGATGGGTAAGGAGAAGGTCATCCTATACTGCATATTTATTTAACGCCTTACATCATAAGAGGAAAAAGTGAAATTTTGGGCACCTGTTTTCTAGACTGTCTGCCCACTGAGGCTCTGGCATTTCTAGGATGAGCAGTGGGAGGGATTTTAAGGGAGGCCATCTGTTGCTGTTATAGTCTCGATCGTGATTAATTAAGATAAACCTATCCATTCATTACATGGCATCAGACAAGCTGTGTACACTTTAGGTCATGCAACTGTCATTCAATCCGGCAGGGCAGGTCCCCAATAATACACGCCAGTCCAAGAACACCAAAATGTCATCTTAAACCCCAAGCCATAGGTTGGCCTGACTTGGGTGCGGTCTACCGATGTCAACCCAGACTTTGGATAGCTTTTTTTAACCCGGGGGTTGGGTAATACTAAACAGGCATGCCGGTGGGGGGGGGGCATCTATGAGATCCTTCCTTCCTTGGGGAACTGAGTAGGCCTTCCAGAGAACTGGGCATTCACCGTCGCTGAGCGGGGATGATTTGATTTATGACGATATGTGTAATCCTTCAATTGTGTAGGTGACTGCGGTACTGCGGTGGGGGGAGCGCCTGGAAGGTCCTCCCTGGCGGCATCCCGGATTTGATCACCACTGTGTCACATTATACCGACGCGGCAAGTAGGCCCAGGGAACGCAATTTGGCTCTTGTTCTGTCAGGTGGCTTCGACAGGCTCATGTCGCTCAGCTGTCAAATGGACGCCTACAGAGCTGTGGGTGGAATTGAGCAAGCAGCAATCTCCCCCAGGCTTGTAGCATCGATGTAGCCCGCGGAGCGAAAAGGCAGGGGGGCGGCTGACAGCGCTGATGCTGGTGAAGGCGTGCACTAGTCTAGTGGTGTGAGCGTCATGCTCTGAAGAGAGGGTAGAGAAGATGGGATTATAATAGGATTAATAAAGGGGATGATTTTAAGAAGGAAGCATATGTAAATGCATGCAGAAAGGCCCAAAAATAAAGTGTATTACTTATTCTACTCAAAACTAAAACTAGGGACTTGGGTTTAATGGTGGCTTTTGCCAGAGTCCGTCTACCTTCCACAGAGAGAACGGTGACTTGCATGCTAGGACCATCGTAACTAAAGACTGATTTCAATGCGAGCTGTTCTCCCAGTCTGGGAAGCTATCCAGGCCTGTCTGCATTGGGCAGATGACTGAGGAGCCTGATCCAGCCCACGGGTGCCTGGGTCATGACTCGGGATAATGGCACATGCCTCACAGGCTAATGGTGGCACATGGGTCGTGGGATCCAAAAAAAAGCGGACACAAGAAGAGGAGCGGGGAACAGTCATGGCTTCGACTATCGAGTATCCAGTTGGCCATTTTTATCTAATAGTAACGAGGTAATAATATTGAAATATTGTAACCTAGCATTCAGAACGGAAATTAAATTCTCATTGGTGATGTATATTTATAGTCATACAGCTTTGCATTTAATTCAAATCAGTGATTCCATCTTCTGTGGCATGGTGATCTCTGTGTCTTCTGTGCTGTGGTGTGGTACTTTACCTTCAGCATGAGGAGGTATCCACCAAGGAGCCCTGTCTCCTTCCTCCTAATAGGCTGGTTACAGAGCTTTGCCCACGGAGTCCTGCCTCTCTAATGGTCCCTGCCTCCAGGCATCAAAACCAAGGACGTTCACACGGTGGCCTATTTAAAGCGGCACAGGGCACCGCCGGTTAGAAGCCGGTCAGAAGTTTGTGTAGTCATGCCAAATCCCATAATTGTTCCACTCTTGAATGTACATGTAAATTATTAAAATTAAACTGAGGAAGCTGTCGCCCCATTTTCATTCCCATGAGGGTTCTCTATGTCTATAAAATTAGGATGTCTTCGCATAAGTGTTATGGTAGCTTCTAGAGTGTAGGTCTGCTTTAGCCTTTGGGGTATCAGCTCTGTCACACTGGATACCGTGCAATGCTTTGCTAAAAGCATTAATTGTCTCCCCCGCCTATGATGTAAACAGACATACAACTACATCAGCCACCCTGAGGATCAGTAGGCCATCAATATTACTCTTGTTTATATTATAAAAGAATCATAACTCACCTCTCCAAATTGTGAGCTGGTATTTCACCCCTGCAGCTCCTCGCATGTTGCTGCATGCCTACATTTCTGTTATAGTTCACTCTATAATGAAGCTCTGTGCACATTGCGAGGCTGATCAATACGTGAGATGGGGTTCTCTTGAATGCTGCCTATCCTGTGGTGGGAGCAATGTTGGACCTATCAACAGATGTTTCTTTCACAATCAATACCATAGCGTATGTTGACTGGAGCACAACAAACTTGAACCCTAACCTGCTTAGGGACTCCAATGAGTGACTCCAGTCAGGTCAGTTCAGGTTCGGGAGCATGCACTGGTACAGGTAACTGGGTAGTGCCCATGTCTCACAGCCATACAGCAAAACAAAGACCTGGACCTTTGTCCTCTTACAAAAATATCGAGAATGCCACACACCCCTTTTCAGAGACCTCATGACCCCCCCACTCTCCCAAACCATGTACTGACTTCATAAGAGTCACCAGAGACAGGTATGTCGCTGCTGAGGTAAGTGAAATGTCTCTGCGGACAGGCAAAAAGCTGATGACTGTGCCTAAGAGGTCATTAAAGGCCTGGATCTTAGTTTTTATCCAGGACACTCACAAGCTTGGACACTCAGGCTCCTCGCTCAATCTCTCAAGAGCCCTGATCAGAGCCTCCATTGACTCTGCAAATATCACAGCATTGTAGGCAAAGTCAAGATCAGTGGATCTTTCTTTACCAACACATGTCCCATAGCCAGTTCAGGCAAGCATTAAATGGAGTAGGAGCAAGAACACTCCCCTGATGAACCCCGGAATCAACTGGAAAGAAGGCAGAGGTTCTCCCTTCATTCCGCACAGCACCCACAGTACCAGTGTGCAGGCCGGCCATGACATCTAGCAACTTCAGAGGGATCCCCGGATGTCAGGGTGTCATAAAGAGTTGTTCCATCAACTGAGTCGAATGTTTTACAAAAAAGGCTGCAAAGAAACTCGATATTAGATGCCGATATTAGCATCTGCACTTGATTAGAACCCTTTGTGCCAGGATGCGGTCTATGATAGACGAAAAAGTCATTATGGATCCATGGGTCTGGCCAGGTCCAGCCTCATTCTCCTAGTACAGGCGGGGGGAACCTGTTCCATGGAGGGGGATGTGGGTGCAGGTTTTTGGGATGACCTCTCAGTCAGCCAATAACATTGGGTCCTCAGGACTGGAATTGAGAACCACTGCCTACTGGACCTAAGCTGAATCTTCATAGTAGCAACAAGTCTGCAGTCAGAATTCACAAATTGAGCACTCCTGTAGATCCTGCGGTTCTGTAGGAGCCTCCAGTGTCTGCCCGCGATGATGTGATCAATGTCCTTCACTGCATGACCAGTATAGGCGTAATGAGTGACTGTACTCTATTATTGATTTGTGGTATCAATGTATATTCCGAATATATACTATATTTTGCCCTACACAAACTACACCCATAATCCACTTCCTATTGGAAATCATACAGTGAAACACTTTATTACAGGCCATTTAAACACCTATAAACATGAGTTTTTTCATTATGGATTTCAGCACTGAGGAAATAGAGTAAGTGGCATGCATTCAAACATTGCAACAAAATGGTCTTATGTCAGTTTAATCCTGTTCCTCACACCTCCATTGCATATGGGGCACTCTATTTGCGATGCATGGCTCCTGTGCTCTGAGCCCCCGTGTACCACTGACTGAATTCTTCAGCTCCTCCTGCTCAGTCGATCTTCTGTAACACCGAGAGCCCAGAGCCCATGGGCATTGATGCACAACAGGAAATCTCCATAGCCTCATATTAGCAGGACTCCGGCAAAAGTCCACAAGACCTTGGATCACACACAAAAAAGGCTGTTCGTTCTTTTAAACCCATAAAAAAAAACATTAACTTTTATCTTTGTCTTAAATAAAAATTGTGCATTTGTTTCAGTTAAAAATCAATAAACAGGTTTGCACAGACCCAAGGCTAACTGCACTGTATTGATGGGGATAGGCGCATACAGTCCCTTCATAAGGAGATAGTCTATCTATAGTAACAGTCAAAAAACAAAGTTTCCGTTGCAAAAGCATAGTCTTCCTGGTTTCACAATGACATTCCCCTGGAATTGGGTGGTCCGTTGAAACTTGAATTCCCTTCTATTTGACCATTTTAGAATGAGTCGTACAGCTACTGTCCAATTTATACGATAATCCGGTTCCCCGTAACCTGCTTCACAACATAGTTATGGCTGATATTTATGGCATTTTTAAACCTTTCGCCTTTGTTAGAAAAGAAAGCTGTTTTGTACAGTCTGTCTGAACAACGCACGGTGAAGATGAACAGTAGAATCCAGGTCAGTGTCACTTTCCAGTTCCTCCAAGGACAACCTTCTTCACTTGGAACCTTATCCATGAGGCTGTGGCTTGTCCATGAGGCTGTGGTTGAGTTAGTATGCGGCCTTCTGGGACTCAGAGACGTGGAAGCTGTCGGTTCCCAATGAATGCACCAGGAGTTTTTGCCAAACACTCCTCCGGAGTGCACAATGAGCTGGTCCACGTTAATGACGGGAAGCTGGCAGAGGGAAATAATCAGGTTAAAGAAATCTTGAACTGCTGAGTATGAAGCATCTGCGCAACCAGTTTTAAAACCTTTCCGCAAAACAACGTAATATGCACCATTACGCCATCAGGAGGTTTTTGCAATGAATAATACAGAGAATCTAGAACCAAAATTGGATTCTGCATAGCAATAGTCTACGTGGCCCTGTGATCAGAGGCGACTAAAGCCATTGTTGTGCCTGATGCAAGCTTCTCTGCTGGTACCAAAGCCTGCAAACTTCACCCTCCCAGTATCACCCCATACTGTGGTGTTGGGGTGGGGGGGGAATGAATATGCTGGCAGTTGGCTAAGGCAATGCCCCCTCAGAAGATGCTGCCCTGGAAAATTGCCCATCTTGCCCTTGCCAGGAGCTGCTACTGACAGTGATTCATGTTTTAATTCTTTGTTTTATCTGCACATCAAGGGGTTCATCTTCTCAGCTGGGGAGACAGCACAGCTGTCTATGCGCATTATGGTGCTGGTGTGTGCGTTTGATTGGCTAATATGTTTTAAATAGTAAATAGAGCGTGCAGGCTTCCTTGGTGCTGGGAGACTTGCAGGCAGCATCCTTATCATACAGGCACACACACTCATTCACAAACAAACCCGGAGGAAACAGCGAAAGCAATGAGGTTAAGTGAGTTATGTCAGAAGCTCCCCTTTTCTGCCTGAAACTGTGTAACTCTTAGTTAAGCCTGACACAGCACCAGGCCAAACCAAATGTAAGATTTTTCACTGACCCTCAACACCACCGGCCATCTGTGAGCTGTACTCTTAGGTGCCCGATAATCAAATTCCAGAAAAGTGTGGAAAGATTTCCTTTCACACCCACACAATCAGTAGTTCTCATGAATAACCCTTAGCATATTCAGGTCAGCTTCTTCAGCTCACAAAGTGCTATTATGTTATAAAATTATTCAGTGTGTTCACTTGGGACACAGTGTGGCTGTCTTAAAATAAATCAGTAGTACTTCTGAGTAAACGAGGCAGAGCTGCAAGGCCAAACATTAGAAAATTCCATGCTGGTATTTTAGAACTACAGTTCTCATAGAAGAAGGCGAGATGTTTAGAGCGAGCGTGGCTGGGCTAATTATACAAAGGTCCCAAACATGTTGGAGTGTTTTGCTTTTGCTGCTGTTTCTGTTTGATAAGCACAGAGAGGCTTGGTGGGAAGAGCCACATTTGCTTTTTCACAAACCTTTGTGTGCTTCCACTTATGTGAATCCTATATTGAAGTACTTTTATGTAAAGGGCATGTGACTCTTCAAGAACGAGCTCACCTGGAAGCACATTACCAAAGACATTAACAATCCCGCATTGTGCGTTTAGAAGCCAAGCATTCGGTGTAATAAATTGCAGTTTGACTGCATACTCGCTGCAACTTTTCGCGGCAGTCTTTCTTCTACGCTCTGTGTGCTTGTGATATAGCCTATTCGAGAGGGGAATTTTACAGAACAATGTGCGAATGTCATTTCAAAGCTTCCGGGTTTTATAAGCACAATGTCCCCAAATCTTATCGTCTCCGTGTTTGTGAGTGAAGTATCTGGAAATTTAATCTCAAAGTTATATAACAGCTTCTTATCGCAGGCAAAAATAGAAAGCTATTGTGCATAGCCTTATTCGGTTCATTATAATCCCTATTTAGACTATATTATTGGCCCATATCTAAACCGGGGCAAGATGAATGTGGGATGTCTTCCTTCAGCATTGTGATGTATAAGTGTGTTACTGAGAAAGTGACTAAAAAGCAGAGCTATAATCAAACTTCATATCGAGGAATTTCTACCGTATGTATGTGATACGTCACATGGAAAAGGAAGCTTGCTTTGTCTTTGGCTTCTCTTGGCAGCTCACAAAACAGTCCCGTAGAACATTTGGTAATGTATATAATATGCAAATCCCATGCAATATCCTTCCAGTAATTATAAGAGTGAGTTGGACAAATACTATATTCACTCAGGCCCATTGTGGGGCTGGAGGTGTTTTCTGGACGTATGAAGTGAGCGTGAAAATTGACAGAGCCATAAAGCAAGTGATAGGCAGTTGTGACAAGGCAACCATACATAAATTAATGTAGACCTATATATACATTAAACCGCAATAAATTTCAATAATGTTAGCATGCCCGGGGTGGGGGGGGGCTGGAGAGGACCCCAAGATGTTTTTTTGTCTCTGCTGGTGAGTTTTTGGTTCCTCTCCGCTGTTCTCACCTGATGTTGTAATGTACCACGACACACCCATGTAAAGCCCCCTGGGGTATTATGCAATTTAAAGTTGGGGGGGGGGGCTTTTTACAAAAAGGTTGTCAGAGGAGGCAAAAACATAAAAAAGCAACTCAAAATGAATTGCTGGGTTAGATAAGAGCCAGTACAGTACGGGTGTAAATGTGTATGACAGAGGTGAGGGCCTGCATATCGATCCATCAGTCAGTGGAGCCAAAATGCATCCAGGGCAGGACTGTTGACTTTCGCTTTTCAGTTCATATCAAACAAACTCCTCATGTCAAACTGCCACTTCATTTCTATAGAAGCAATTCCAATATGGACCGTGTGGATTTCCCATTTGGAAGGTTCACCTATCCCCTGCCAACAGCCAGCGTTGTAAACAGAAAATGTCATTCCTTTCATGGGTGTGAAATTCAGACAAATTGTTCCAGGAGGATCTGTGGGTGGTAATTAAGAAATAGGTCAGGGGCTGCCTAGATGCTTATGATAGGAAATAGCATAGAATGACCAAAAAAGGGACAAGATGAAAACAAATGTGCTGTATCTAGGTATAGGTGTCTGCGGAAATGTGTGCCACATTCACTAATTGTTAATTAGAACAGCTTATCCACTGCAGGGTAATAGCAAGTGGAGAATCAATCCCAGGATGTAGAAGAAGCAATATGGACTGGATGCCAACAGGGCACACATGCATACAAAGATAAGGATGATGCGTGGACACCAATCCATCTCACTCATGTCACCCATGTCTCTGAACCGTAAGCGAAAATATACAGAAAGAGAGTGAGATTATGCAATCTCCACATACACATGAAGCCCACAGCTGTGCAAGACCACAGTGATGCTACCAGGGACGTGACTTCATTTACTTTCAAAGGGTTTAAAGAAACATTGGCAGCCTCTACAAACCCACTGAGATTTTTCCCAACATTAAAAGTCAAGACTTCTTATCTTCTGCAGCTCAATGTGTGTGTCGTTATCACGTCATCGTGCCGAATAAGTGTAGTAGAAGTATATTACCATATCTCCATATCCTTTCAAATCCAGAGCAGTGTTAATTTGATAACAGCATTAGTTTCATGTAGTACAGACTTTTAGAGTTTGAAGGTAATGAGCAATAAGATTGTGTCCTTGTTTCTCAAATGATACTACTTCAGCTGCTTGTGATTGATAGGGTCACAGCTTGACATACTTTCTGGTCGTGTATTTAACTGCATTGAAACTATTTTTATAATAACCCTTCTTTCAAAAAGCAGTGGTCCGAGCCAGTACTGTTTAACTGCACGATAGGCATATAGGTCACTGGGAAAAACAGGTGTACCTCTCTGAAAGAGGGAAAAGGTCAGACATCAGTAAATCGTTTGTGGCTGTAAGGAAATCTGTACTGTAAATGTTTAACAGGTGTTTCTAATGCAACTACACGCTGTACATCTGCATTTCATTTCAAAGTGCAAGTTAATGCGTACTTCCATGTCCCGAGGCGAGTAGATAAATAACTGATAAACACTGTGATAGATATTCGGGTCAATCTGGCATTGATATTCAGGACAGTGATTATATAATTCAGTAATGTCACACTATCACTTTTTAACTTAGCTTACATTCCATTGGAGTTCTGCTTTAGGACCCAGCGGAAAGCGCAGAGCCAGCCCTGATAAAGGCGAGGAAGGGGAGCCTGCACTCCTGACGTCAGCTCGATTTTTAAACAGAACAAGATGGCGGAGAAGAGCGGGTTCAGGAATCGCAATCATTTGGAACAGAAATATAAATACGACGTTTTTGACGAAGGTATGTTTCTGCATGAGGGTTTTTTCAGGCCCAGATACCTAATATATCCGGAAGACGGAGTAGTTATTGACAGACTTCTCACGAAACGGCGTTTTGGTGTGTAAGGTTATATATATTTCGGCTCTGACATAATGACAGGTGAACCTGACTCGTTTCTGTTTAAGTTTCACGGAGCCTCAGTCGTTCTCATTTGGCCACCTGCATGTAGTCGGCGAACGGTGGCTTTTGACGGACATGTCGCCGCCTGTCGCCCGGCCTGTCCGCATTTTCGGGCTCCGGGTGGCGCGGCCGCGCTCCAGACGCCGTCTAACGGTCCTCCGTTATTCCCTGGCTGCCTGGCGACAGGCGCGTGCCTGCTTTCGGCGGTCACGTGATCCCGCGCTTGCTCGGGCTTCCATTTCTTGCAAGGGAATGCGCGCTGGATGCATCCTTTTTGAAAATGTATTTCCTTCACGCATTATAGATTATATTCTGGCAAATGCGTGCTTCTAAATGGCACAGTTGCACCTGATGCCTGTTGTTCTGTATCGGAGCCGGCGCCGTGTCTGGTCCTGCTTACTGTACTTGCAGATGTAACGTTAACATCTGGCGTGTTCGAGGTTCGGTATAATACAATTGGTACAAACATCTAAAAGGGTATAATTAGGAGACCGCTGACAGCTTTGGGTAGGCGCCTGCCCTGTTTTTTTGTCACTTGGGAAATAAAGTATTGAACATGACTTGCTCAGTAATGCATTCTGACCGATTTGCTGGATCTAACTAGTCATTTCACTGTAGTTGCTAATCCCCCTTAGTGTAGTGCAGCACAGGTAATAAAGATAGCATTGCTTCACAGGGCGAAAGGTTGCAGGGTAATAGCAAGTAAAAAAGGAGCAGCCAGGTACCACTGAGGTACCCTGAGCCAGGTACCACCCCCAAGCACTGCTCTGCTGGAGCTGAATTGGCTTCCCGCTGCTATGTCTCATATGCAGAGGACACGTTTTGTTGTTGTGCACTGTGTGCTGTGGTGTGTTGGCAATGGCTATTAAAAAATTTGAAGGTCTGAATGACTGCAGGGTACCGTGTTTTGTTTACCTGGAGCTGCCATATTGCTGGTGGAAACGTCACATGTTTTGAATGTTGCCACTGCCTCTCTGTCTGAGGTGACCCTAGGGGTCTGGGAAGGTGGCGATTCTCAGGGAGCTTTGCAGCCTGTGTTTTGGTAAATGAGAGGAGGATTACTCGGGCAACAGTGAACTGTTACAAAGGCTTCTGGGTGAAGTACTTCCACAATTTGAGTGGAGAATCGTACAGTTAAAGAAAGCTGTTTATAACCAATAAATAAGGGTCTAAACTTGCCACCCTTTCATTCCTTTTTTTAGTTTATCCTTTGCAGTGAAATCCATTGTCAACCAAGTTGGGAGTGTTGCACTTCAGTCAGATATCTATATTGGTACCTTTATATAACTGTGACAGGTTGTCATCTTGTCCTCTGTTTACCCCAGCCTTGTACCCTATACTGCCTGAGATGGCTGCCCTGCCTAGGATAAGTGATTAGATGATGGATTCAAATTTCATTGTAATTAGTTGTACACCAGGGTTGGCATATCTATAAGATTCAGAGCTGTGTTGTAGGGTGCTGTCTGTGGTCTTGGTGCCTGGCCTTACTGCTCTTGGTATCTGGTCTGTTGTGCTGCATTCTGGGGATATTTGGAACCTATTGTCCCCGGAGCCATTTGTCTTTGTGGTTTGATGCCGCTCTGTGTTGGTAAATATTTTGTGACTATTATTTTATTTTATTTTATTTTTTTTAGTGATTCGAGGACTTGCAGCCCTGGTGAGAGACTGGAGATCGTGGGTGTTTGTAG
>JAODKN010000063.1:4601046-4615727 GCA_026774425.1 Petrocephalus zakoni
GTGGTGGGTGGGAATTGAACCGGTGACCTCTTGGTCCATAACCCAGGCCTCATACCACTAGGCCACCACCACCCCAATTTGTAAATTTATGTAAAATTAAACTTATGTAAAATAACATTACGACAGTCACAAAATATGGGGTAACACCTGCACCTAGCGCTAGATTTGATAAGACTGTTCTGAGGACTGTCTGGAGGACAAATAAGGTCATTATTTTAGCCACAACAACTTATTCAACACCTTAGCCAGAATTCTAACATGCATATAGTTGGACTCTTAAATGGACTGGGCAGATATCCATTAGCCCAACCAGTTGCCCCCAAGCAATGCACAGAAAAGTAATGTGCGCCTAGTAGAGAGCAGATGTTCAACAGTCTTTAATTTTATTTATTTTTTTAACAACAGACAAGGCTTAACAGTCAGGAGTCCCATCCTGGTATGATATCGGAGGCAGAGGGTGATCAGATTGATCATGTGGCTGCCAGAGGACAGCGCTGACCTTTCAGAGCAGCCTCTGACTCTACTCAGCAAACCACCTCGGCACGGTAGCACCCTCTGGCACCTGCTTCCCTGGGCCCCTGGGATAATCCATCACAAGCATCTTTATAAACAAGCTGATAACCACAGAGATCAGCAACCATAAAGAGAAACTGAGACCAATGGGGTCTGGAGAAGGAGGAGGAGGAGCCACTGCCCAGGCAGCATCTGGCCAATCTGAGGATCACCTCCATGCCGATTCGGGAGCATTTAGTAACAAAGTGGAAAAGTGTTCCTTTGCATTTGAAGGCTCTGGGGAGCCACACAGAGTGGTGCTTTCCAGGAACTGGAAAAGATCACTACATTTACAGTATGTCCAAGGCATATGTACAGAACACATGACCAGAATGGCTTTGTTCGTCATGAGCTTTCCTGAGTTGCTCAGCAGAGTTATTCTTGATACATTTTCTTCAGTTTTTCTCCTTTAGCCCAGACGCCGGACTCAGAAACAGAGGATGAGAGTGCCATCATCCAACGCCAAAGCTGCCGTTGCTCTGCAACAGGTTTCGGTGGAATGTCTGGGCATTCCAGCAGCAAAGCACTCTGGGAAAAGCATGCCCGTGACCTGGCTGTGGGGTAAAGGCACAGGGACCAGATGCCCATATGATCAAATACCTGCTAAGAATGTTAACAGAGCTTCCCGTACCGGAAGACAGGCGCAGGGTCATCTGCAGACTGCCGTGTTCAGGGGCCACGCTATAGTACCCAGGCTCCTATCCCGACACTGAAAATGCAGCCATAATGCCAGCAACGGAACCGTGGGCAGACCTTCCACGGTGCCTCTGTCCTTATACAACTGTAGCATTGTGGTGTGTGCGTGCGTGCGTGCGTGCGTGCGTGCGTGTGTCTGTGTGTGTACGCGCGTGTATGTGTGTGTCTGTGTGTGCGCGTGCGTGTGTGTCTGTGTGTGTGCGTGCGTGTGTGTGTCTGTCTGTGTCTGTGCGTGTGCGTGCGTGCGTGTCTGTGTGTGTGTCTGTGTGTGCGCGCGTGTGCGTGCGTGTGTCTGTGCGTGTGCGTGCGTGCGCATATGTACACACACCACAAGAGGAATAGATGAGTCGAGTCAGTGAACATTTTGGCACAAAAATTTCACCCAAAATTCAAAAGGCGAAGGGAAGAGAGAAAAAAAAAAATAGACTTGACAGTCTTAACTCGTTCCCCATTAACACGCCGATCAGCATAATATAGAAATATATTACATTCAATTTACATACCTGTGTAAATTATATAGAAATGATTCACATATACATACAAAACATTAAAACAGCCACATGCCATTGCACAGCGTGCTAAAAATACCAAATCTGTCAATTAAAAAAAACAAAATGTACATTTCTACATTACCTTGGATCTGCAACTTCCCTTGCCATTCAGTCATTCCCATACAATCACACGTGGGTCTACATACACACACACAAAAAAACAAGTCTCTTTGGCTGAAGCCACAGCACCTGCAGTGTGCTTGTCTCAAGTCCAAAAAGTCCTGGGTGGACAAGAACAGATCCACAGAAGGTAGAAACATCCATCTCACTCCTATGCTGCAGTGTGTCTATACTCGCCTAAATACGGTGTTTAAAATTAAAGGTATAGTTGAAAAGTGTTGGAGAGCAGCGGCAGCCTATCCTGCGACCGCCACATTTCCTGGCCTTGGCGTCTCTGTCAGTCACTCTTTGCATTGTGGGGCGGGCCGTCCAAGTTGACCACCTGTAGCTCAGTCAGGTTACTGCTGCTGCCCCCGCCACCTGACTGCTGCCCAATCACCATCTGTGGCAGAGAGAGGGGGATGCTGGGAAACTGAGGTATCTTTGGCAGACTGGCAGTTTCACATCTAAACACTGAAGTGATGTATTGATTAGGAAAGCAGCACAGCACGCGCTGTCACTCGACTGCATTTATGGACATGGAGCTGAAATCGATCTTGCCATACCGGGTGGATCTGCACTGCAGAGACCGGCGCCGCGAGGAACACGTGGGGTACAGCTCCTGGAAGTGAGACAGCACAGCACGTCTCCCATCACAAAATGCACCCCTGAAGTTTTAGCTAATCAGGCTCCCATGTTACAGGCCTTACCAGCATCCTGGCCCTGTGTGGAGACCTGCATGGCAGAGGAACCCTGGGGGAAGGCGTTCAGCACCGTGAGGCCGCCGTCAGCCAGCGCAGGCGTCGAGGCGTACATCACCGTGTGAGGGCTCGGGTATATGTGCCCCGCAACGGACGAGGGCACCGAGGTGGTGACAATAGTGGCTGGGAGACTCACTGGGGTGGGGCGGGAGAGCAAGAAATTAGAATTAGAGTCAAACGATTCAGTATGCTCATTCATTCCTGCAGTGTGGCTAAAACAACACTAGATGGCAGTGCAGTTCCAGTAGTGAATGGGGGGGGGTAATTGGTCGCTCTGCAAAGAATGCTGGACTGTGCTGAAGCCCACGCCTTTTGCAGAAAGCCTAGCAGTTTTACCGTGAAAGTGACTAATGGTCATTGTCGAGACGCCACAGTACACTGTGCACAACAACAAAACATGTCCTCTGCATTTAACCCTTATGTGACGTTGTGACATAAGTGGGCAGCTAATTCAGCACCTGTGGAGCAGTGCTTGGGGGAGCTACCTTGCTCGGGGTACTTCAGTGGTATTTGCTGGTCAGGGAATCAAATCAATGTTTCGTTCATAAGTGTGCTTCCCTAACCATCCCTAAGGCCACCATCATGTGAAGCTGCGTCCTGAAGGTGTGATGGCAGCTTACGCCAACTAGAGCAGCACTCCAGGGCAGAATGCCATCCCCACGATATCTCACCAGCTCTCCAGCCTTTGAGAGGAATCCCCACACAGGTGTGAGAACTTCTGTGACAGTCTGCTCAGCCATATGCAACTTAAACGCAAGAGCACATACATGCGCGTGGTAGAATGCATGCCCTGGGTGCTCGGCTTCCCGGCACACACTGGGGACTGCACCACACCACCGGGCACTACACACAAGGGAAACTGAGCACATTTCTGGGAGATCCCTTCTCTACTCCGCACTTCATCTGCATTTTAGATTAAATGTCAAGTCAAATGTATTTAAACCTTCCAAGTCACCCAAATGCTTTGGGCTCTTCTGAAAGCTGCCTGGTTTCCTGACACACACTGTAGGGAAGCTGAAGCAGCCACATCTGTGTAGGAGAGGAGAGCTACCCAGCCACAGCGATTCAGGGCAGGCTCTCTCCTGCACAACAGGCACCTTTCGGTGTGTTATGGTAAGTAGACCTGTCGCAGACCTATCGCATTACACATCTGCTCCAGTGTCATTTCAAATTGCATGCTTGACTCAAGCGTGCAGCAATACAGGCTGCGCTGCATTTCATGGCGTTGTCAGGTGCCTTTATTAGACCTGGCAGCTGGTGCCCCCTGGAGGCCCGGCTGACAAACAGCTGGCATAGTCAGAGTACATAGTCCCAAGCAGAATATGAAAATTACAGCATCTGCATTCATGTCAGCACGCTATGTAGGCAGTGTACGCGTAGGATGAGATGTTAAATTGCCACAGGGCTGAGCGCAAGTTTAAGAGTTGGCAGGCTCTTTCAGAAGGGAATGCCAAAGATGCCAGTGGGTACCTGTGGCGCTTGTAGAAGCCTGCGAGATCTCCGGGCTGCCGTCGCTGGGGTTGCCGCTCTGCTGCGCCGTCGGATGCACCTGGATGGCTTGCAGCTGCTGCGTCATGCCAGCCCCTGAGCCAATGAGACGCAGGCTTCATTTCAATAGTCACCAGCCTCATCGTCTCCCAACTTTAAGGGCCCTTAAACCGCTCACTTCAATTAAAAAACTGGCACACCAGCCCAGCAAGAAATGTGCAGGGCAGCAAACCAGGCATTTACAGTGGGTCCAAGGATATCCAAATCCAAAAGACTTTTCAAGCACCAAAAGTTTACAATACTACTAGCTAGTGCTGGGCAGTATACTGTTCATACCGAAAACCGGCATTTATTTTTTGTTATGATATGGATTTTTCTTATACCGTAATACCGGTTTAAATGGCCTAAACAACGTCCGGAACGTGGCGCAGCGGAAACTGTTTAAGGGGGGGACCATTTTTACTGATACACCGCATAACATGCATACAACGGATTACCTGCGTTATGCTGCGTTCACACCGTGAACGGCGAGAGCATCAGCGTTCGCTCTTGCCGCCCTGCACGAGACTAGCCAATGCCGGAGACACTCTCTAACATCATGGAGTGGGTGGGGCCGCTCAGAATGCGAGGCTTTGAGAACTTTTAATTCCCGCAAAGCAAACGTAGCTTATTATTACTTTATTTATATATAAATAAATAAAATATATGAACCGTTCGGTCGGAACATAAGTTTACATGCTTGTGTTCTGCGGAGCTCTCTTTAGCGGAGCATTTCTACATTCCCATTGGTTGCTGCCAAACCGCGTCATAGCTCATTACCATAAAGTTGACTGGGCGCGCTCTCCCATAGGGAACGAAAGACTTCCGGTCGCTTTGATGCTCCCGCTGCTCGCAGTGTGAACACAGCATTAGCTGAAAACGTGCTCTGGAGTACTAGGAATGCATGCAAATAAAATTCGCATCCTCCAAATGCTCAGGTAAAACTGAGAAAACTCGAGTCAGACGTCACTTGTAGACGCTTTTGCTAAAGGTACTGCAAGCGGTGGATCGAGAACCAATGCCATTACAATCCATATAGCCAAAGACATGGTTCCGTTTAGTACTGTGGAGAACGGCGGATTTAAGCAGATTTGAATACTGTGTAATGTTACTGGGCTTGAAGCCTTGAAATAATTGTATTACTGCAATTACACATTTTTTAACATTTTAACATTAATTTAAAGAAGCTAAAGTTGTTAAAAAAGTCACTAATGTCAGTGGACGGAGACTGTTTACATTAACAATATAGTTGGTTTACTTTTAATATAGTTGGATTCCTTTTACAAGACTTGTTCAGTGCAATACAACTTGACAAGCACCTCTGGATATTTTAATAAGCCTCTTTGGATGCTTGAAAATGTGAAAAATGATAGGTTTTCAAGTTGTTTGCAAAATTCGTTCATTAAATAGGTTCTATATTTTGACTGCAACTGTCATGCAGTGCGATTCCTTCTCTTCATTAGTGCCACCCATTTGAATACTATCATTTTATGGGGCCATGCAAACCTGTATTACGTGTGTGCATATTTTTTGTACAATGTATAATTCTCATGACAGTAGAATAGGTTATTCCTAGCCAGTCTACTGCTGTAATTTAAGTGGAAAAAATGTGGAACACCCACTGATGCATGGGGGGAAAAAAATAGTTGAATACCGTGAAAGTCATAAAATTTGAAAAATACCGTGATATAGAATTTTGGTCATACCGCCCAGCTCTACTACTAGCTACTTCTTAGCCATCCCAGGGCATACAGAGGTCTGAGGGCCACACACACCAGCGAGGGAGACTGTGGTGGGGAAGCGGAAGACTGCCTGCTGCCCCTGCTGCATGGGCGCGGCGCCGACGGACCCAGCCTGCTGGCCCTGGATGGCCAGAGAGTGCTGCTGCAGCTGGCCCAGCGGAATGGTGGGGGTGCCGGGCGCCAGCGAGGTCCCTGTCGGAGGAGATGAGGACAATTACAGAATCACTGACAGTCAAGAGGCTGGATGCTGAGAAGCTGGATGCAGTGAGCCAGGATGCCCCTCCCACATTCCTTCTGTAACCAATTCCTTGGAATCAGTAAGGTGGAAAAGGAGGATTTTCACATCAACAGTCAGTCAAAGTGAGCAGGCAGGTGGGAGGGGGCTAGACTGGCCTTCCCCCAGTGCTGGAAGTTACTTTTGCTCGGCTAAGCATTCACTTCTAGTGCCTGCTGCCGTGTGACCAATGTGCTCCCTGTGTTCACGAGGCCCGTATGGTGGTGTTGGGGGC
The DNA here is from genome assembly GCA_026774425.1 of Petrocephalus zakoni. Classification (NCBI taxonomy): domain Eukaryota; kingdom Metazoa; phylum Chordata; class Actinopteri; order Osteoglossiformes; family Mormyridae; genus Petrocephalus; species Petrocephalus zakoni. The sequence continues at coordinate 4,607,484 of JAODKN010000063.1, forward strand.
ATTTGACCTCAGCATGCTGAAAGCAGAGCCAAAACGCCCCCCACCCCCCTCAGCCTTGAGATGTCGAGATGGAAGCACGACCGCTTATTTCATGTTCTTCCCCGAGCTGGAAGAAGTATTGCTTAGCTGATCATTTATCCATGAGCCAAGACCCTTCATTTAATATTCATTATTAATTATAAGCCGTACTTGGAACATTGTGCAGGCTCTCCAGATTATTCCTCCCTCACAAAGACTGCTAATAGCATAAAGATTTTTTTTGTTTAATTTGTTTTTAAATAGTGGAGCACAGCTTCTGCCCTGGACACTCCACTTTTGTAGAACTTGACAGGCGACGTCGTCCTGAACAGTGTTTAACTTAAAATTACAAAGGAAGCAAAAGAAAGTGGCTACAGACCAGCCCTGACAAAAGTGCACTAGCAATAGCCATTTTTATGCGAGAAGCAGCAGCCTTGTAACTAATGACAACCAGCTGGTCGTTTGTCATCAAAACATACAATTAGCTTGCATTGGGTAATTGAGGACTACATCTACCGAAGGAGCTAGAGATGCAGGATGTCTCCATGGCGACCCCACCACTGACCTGGCATGAAGGTGAAGCCGCCGGGCAGCTGCATGACTCCGGCTGGACCCGCAGATGTCTTAAGCACGGTGCCGTTGGCGCTGGTGATGCTGTTGGCGCCACCGCTGGCAGAAACGGGCGCCAGGTAGTTGGTGATGGGGAAGGATGGGCCGCTGCTGACCTGCATGGTCGTGGAGGTGGTGGGCACCGTGGCCTGCGTGCTGGAGGTCCCCGGCAAGCTGGCTACCGTGAAGGCTGGTTTCAGCGTGTCCTGCTGAGAGAAGACGGGCCTATGTAGACCAGAGGGAACTCTGCAGAGAGCCGAACGGCTGGCAAGGCAACCAGTGCCGAGCAATTGCCAAGCCAATGAGTCAGAGCCTCAGGGAGCAAATGAGTTGCAGTAAGCAGCCAGCGCAAGCATTTGCAGTCATTACGAGGGACGGATTTCATAGCAAGCATCAGATACCCACCACGACCCAGGGGAATCTATGCAGGTCACTTCTTAAGAGCCATGCACCTATAAAATTAGTCCCGAAGGACGAGTAATATTTGACTGTCCTTGAGCGCACCATTGTGAAACATACTAACCAGAGGCTATTTCTCAACTGACAACAGAGTGATGTGACACGGGACAAAGCCCTGCAGACGCTCAAACGAATGAAACTCTAAAGAAACAGACGAACTGTTTAACAGCCTCGTCAGAGATGGGAGGGGGAAGAGCGAAACCAAAACATTTCAACATGGTTTCCATAACAACTGGTATCATGGCAAGACAAAGTATCGATAATCCGTTTGTATGAAGCGAATGCCTTCAGTCTCCCAATCTGAATGCAATATTCTGGGACCTAGTTCTACTTTGAAGGATGGGAGCCATTCTTTGGCAAAGAAAGCTGGCGGGAAATGTGACAAGGAGAGGTTACAGAACCATGGGGGCGCCACCTCCTGGAAGGTCGGGCATCACACAGGCTGCACGTCGCGGACGGCAGGAGGCAGATTCCCACGGACATCAAAAGGACTAGCAGCAGGGGCTGAATCTAGAGCTGTGTATTCCTGTCCAGGACATGCGTCCAAGAAACAAAAGGGGAGCAGAGGAGCGCGCGAGGCTCTGACCGAGCATCACAACGTGGCTGACAGCTGTGGAGGGGAGGACAGGGTGGTGGGGGTGGTAGGGTCACCTCCCGCCGTGAGTGCCCATACAGCTGGCACAGCATGAAAATTAAATTCATGTGGGGGGGGGGTTCCTTTGTACCAAAAAAGGGAAAGTGCGCGTGAAAGCCTGCACACGTCACTCCTCCAAAAACATTCGCCGCACCTCCGCTCCCTCTTCTGAAGCTGACATTCACCGCCGGTCCCTGCTATAGTAAAAATGCCAGTTCCCCATATTCCCTTCAAAATTTACATGGCCTTATAAAGAGATGGCAACCAAGAACTGCAAAGGCTCACACGCCGGGGGTTGGGGACAGCTGGCTGCACCCCGCTCTCATATTTTAGAGGTCTGGTGGCGGCTTTATATGTGACCGATTCAGTGGGTTAGAGGTAAATGCCGTACCAGGCAAAGCCACGAAGCCCCCCGAATCCAGGAACACACACAGAGTCCTGCTGATAAGGGCTGCGAAGTCCCCATTCCTCCTCCCCCACCACACTTCTGCAAACCATAGACAGGAAACAGGGTGGGGGGTGTCCTGCAATACACCATTTACAGAGGTTAAGAAGTCACATCTGTACTTGACCAAGGAAGGCTGGAGGTCATTATCTAAAACAAAGGAACACAGAGGGGTGTGTGTGTGTGTGTGTAAGTAATCAGGCCAGAGAGAAGTAAAGCTGAATGCCTGAATGCACATTCAGCATCGACTCTGGGAGACCTGATGGACCCTGGCCCATGGACTTGGGACACCTCAGCAGAAACCACTATGGGAACGTGCACCAGCACCAGCGACCCATGCTTGGCAGGGCAGCCCGGCACTTCTTACCATCAACGGCACCTGTCAGTGCTGACGTCGGCCCACCCCCCCGCAACCCAAACTGTCTAAAGCAATGTCTCCAATACAGTTCTCAGGGACCCAGTCGGTTCATGTTCTTGCTCCCTCAGATGCCAGCAGGACAGGCCACATTTTTGCTCCTGGTAGCAATAATGGGGGCCGTCTGTGGATCCCTGAGGACCGATTAGGGAAAACACTGGTCTTCGTGGACGTGTTGCTGGCTGGGGGGTGGGGACAGAGGGACAAGACACGTGAACAGCTGAAGCACCAGACAGCTGGTGGGGGGGGGGCAGGGAGCAGCTCAGAAGTAATATTAACCCAATGTTACCCGGCTGGGACAGAAGCTGACCCCACTTGTCTACAGCTCACATGACACAGATCACGGGAAAGGGCCCTGTGAGAGCCCTTACCTTAACCCCCATAGCAGTGATCAGAAGGTCGCTGGGTGGAGCCCCAGCCAAAGCTTGCCCTCACCTGTATGCTTTTGTGAGGCACAGAGAGAGCAAGACGGGCTACGCAAAAAAAAAAAATTATTATTTCCCCATAAATAAATAAATATTTGCAAATAAAGGGTTAGCAAGTATTTGCAAATAAATCTTGTGTACCTTGGGGATTACTCCATTGAAATGCCACTGGCCCCAAATAAGGAGAAAACTCAAAAGCTGATGCAGAGCAATGCAGAGGCTGGCAGTGTGACTAAGCAAGCTGACTGGGCTCACTGGCCACCTCATATGCAGACACGCTCAGCCTGTCAATTACCTGCAGTCCTAGCAAACTGTGCAGAGGCTCTTGGTCACAAACAGCCTGGTTAGGGAACAACGCGCTCCTCTAAGCCGACGCTATTCAGTTCAGACGCATGCAATATGCTATAAGCACTGTCCACGGGGGAATTCTAGAGTCCGATGGAACCACCACAAGCCGACAGCCTCGTCCCCATCTTTCAACATTTTGTTTTTTTAGGAGGGGGGCACAAATAAAATTCTGCAGCAAGAAGCTGCGGTCCTTGAAACAGTAGTAAATGGGAAGTCAATATGCTCTGTGGAGAAATTGAAAAGCAAGTCTGCCTGCTGCAGGCCCCCTTCTTGATCCCTCAATCCTAATTTCCCTCTTCCAGATTCTTCTGCCTTCCACTGCTCTACGGTTTCTAAAGCCCAACTCTCCTAAGGACCCAACTTAAACACTGAAGTGACACAAAAATCACAGAAAATGGGAATTGTATAAACTACAGCTCCACTAAGAGACAAATGCTTACATTTGGCTGAAAAACATCTGAATTCCATTATGATAATTAGCTGAGAAAAAGTATTAGGCACAATTACACCACAATCATTACAATACAAGCCAGATACCCAACTTGTCCTCCAACTGAAAAGCCCTTGAACAGAAAGCCAACAACACTGTTGCAACATAAAGGGTTAAAGAGTCAGGGGAGAGACTGCCCCCTCCCCTCACCCCCAGGTACTGGAGCCGCTGCGCTGCCTGCTGGTCCCTGTCGTAGCCATTTGCTGGCTCCCGTCTCCCAGTTTGTCACCCTGCCAACCATATGGAATTCACAGCTCCATTTGGGACTGCTAAAAAAGGCAAGGCAGCCCAATTTGAAGCAGCAGCCAATAGCAAGCGTCTTGCCCACTTACCCACAAGCCCCTTCACTGGGCACCTCCACTCCACACCCCTCCCTCCGTGACTTGCCCCCCCCCTGCTTTGTGTGCCATTTCCAGCAGACAGTAAGATTAGGGGCAGCCGTGTGATAAGGGCACAATGGAAAGTTTAAATTCGTTCAGTTGTTCTCTCAATGACACTCATTTGTAACCTGCCCAGCCCTCCCCGCCAAACCATCCCACTCCCCCACACAGAAGTTAAGCAGCCCACCTTAATCCAAGAGGGCAGCACAGAAGAAGTCACAGGCATAACACAGCTCAAACAGCACTCTTAAAAACGGCAGAAACAAAAAACAGATAAAGACTTAACCAGCAATGGGAGGGATAAAGAAGACCACCTACATTAAAGCTTAGGGTCAACCCAACAGAGAGCCAAGGTGAAGACCTGGGTGAGCACCAAAATTAATACAATAACGACACCACCACACAACTACATGACCATTACTGAACAGCAAAAATAAAATACCAAGAGAACAGGAATCTTCAGCCCCTTTCTGAAGCACATTATTCAAAACATTATTGCGAATTAGAGGTCAAATGTGAAACTATAATGTAGCGCAAGACCAACACTGCAAACAAACAGCCTGTGTACATTCCTCCAAACCAAGCGAGGGCACATTTTAGCCCAAGTGACTAAACAGCCTCGCCAATGTAAACAATCCCACAACGCAGTTACACTGCTCCCTTGGATGCACTGGGGTTCATGCTCAGCCTGGCTGCGTTTTCACAGTTTGCTACTAGGGATAAGTGTACCCCAGAAGGCTCGAGGCTAGGGCCTTGTTCTAAAGAGAGCAGATTCAAATGCATATGGTTCCACCATGAGGCTCAGAACACCACAGAGGACAGGAAGCCCATTCATTTCAACAAGGCCTGGGACCAGGAGCCAGCAATTGCAAGGATCATTTGAAGAAGCAACAGCCCTAATCCATAAACCACTTTTACTTCCCTAATATTTCTGGTCTCCTTGACTTCAGTGGGATACAGTGGAGCACCAAGTTAGTAAACGAACTCCACACTGTTTCAGTATATTTAAAACGTATAACAACTGAAACCACAATCTTCAAGTGTTGCCACCACCAGAGATATCGGTCACGCCAAAGCTGAGAAGTGGAGCACGTGACGTGGATAATTAAGAATGTGAAACCACCCATATGTTGCCATTCAGCTCCTCAGAGGACAGTCCAGTTGTACCTTGAATCTTCACAAATCAAAGAAAACTGGCATTTCACTGCATGTCCCGAGTCAACCAGGAGCTAAGGAAATCATCTCATGGTAAGTGGAGATGGTAAGAAGAAAAGGCAGGTATAAAAGGCCAGCAGCTGGCACAGGCAACGGCCCCCTGCCTTTATTTAAAATTTATTATATAAACACACACACTTTAAAAATAGTCACAGTTAGTAGGGAGCTTTCATGATGAATCAAACACTGTCCGTGCAGAGGAATAAAAACAATTAAGGCAAATAATTCAAAAGCGCTGCAGGATTCAGGCAAATTGAAACATCACGAAGCACCTGATTAGAAGGTAACCTATAAGAAAGAACATCTACACGATTTCCATTGCACAAGAGGTTGGAGGCCTACGATAGTGCTGCAATTCAAATGCTAGCCACCCACCAAATAACGTTAACCACTGATTCCACAAGGCCCCTGTCCCGACCAGAACCCACGATCTACAGCTGTTTAGCACACAGACTTGGCAGAGGCCCAAGCCAAACCTTGTGACGGGGAGGCCGGGGAGCAAGCTTTGGGACCAAGCCCAGAGGGACCGGAGGAGAGATTACATCCAACAGTATGTCTGAGCCAAATGCAGCCCATTTGTCCTCTCTGATTTCTACCATTGGCCATGTTCCCCCCCACCATTGCTCATCTCCCCGCTGTCCCACACCCCCCAAAAATGGAGGTGGGGGGGGTGGTTGAGCAGCAAAAATTTAGCCAATACAAAAATCACAGGACTCCAAAGACAGACAGCTGCAGCTAATAAGGAATGTGGAGGAGGCCCTGCCAGGACGGCGAGTGTGGAAACCATACCATATATGGTCATGGAGGCTGAATTTACTATTTTTTTTTTAAATATATATATAAAAAAAATTTTTTTTAAATCAATGGTGGGACCACAATTGAGTGTGTCTTGGCTGGCGGGATTTAACCCATGATGGCTGGCGCCGTCCGCAAAGTGTGTTTGTGACGTGATGTTTGGCAAACTGGAGATGTGTGCCGGCAGCGGACCAGCAAAGTTATGTGGTGTCCAGTAATAAGAAGCCGAAGCCTTACTTGAAAAAGCAGCCCTTTTAGGACTGTGGCCAACGCTGCACTATGAAGAGAATTATCAGTACTCAAACCTGTGGAAAAAATTAGGGTTTTAAGGAAAGAAAAACTGGGAGAAGGGAAGACGAATATTCAGGAGAAAGGGATCCCAGAGACTGGAAGAAACCCTGGAGAAGGCTTTGGGCACCAAAGCTGACAAGCCTACAACAAGGATGAGAGCCATTTCAGAATAAGCTTGAAGTGAATCTAAAGTTTTAAAGAAAGCAAACGTGTTTTTTCCTCTTACAGTGCAGAGCTGGTTGAAGGCTCGCCATCATTACACCAGTTCCCGACTGTTCTCTAGGCTGTTCGCGGTTTCTTTCAAAGCAACACTTCATAGCAAACTAGTTAAATATATAGGTCTTTGAAGGATCAGAGACCTGTTGCACAAAACACCTTCAGGTTTTCCCCTTAAGTATGATACTGCAAATGGCGAAATTAAACATTTTGCGTCTGACGAATATAAATAAAATAAAAGCCGGATTTCCACCGGTGGCAACTTAGAAGTTACGGAAAAGTGCCGGGAAAAGAGAGAGAAGCAGGCGAGCAAAACCTGAGCAGACGGATTTATTTTTGTATCTCAGTTATATTAAATGCAATAACGAATACCTTTTCCAGCATGTCTACATATTTTACATGTAGGTACATGGGATAAGTTCATTTTCTTCATTTACTGCCATAAACGGCGTGCTGCGGTTAAGGTACAGTCAGGGGTACCTTAAGTTATTCTTAAAGTCTTTTGTGCAACCGCTAAGGGAACTTTAAGGGATTCCATACATACAAGACATTTAAGGATGTTTTGTGCAACTTACTTGATTTGGGCAGCCCTCTAGTGGGTGCACAAAACCCCATCCCATACGACCAGTCCTGCGCTTGGTTAGATCTACGCTCATTTGCTCTGAGGATCCCGGATGTTTCCCCCGTTTCTCTGAACTTTAATTTCTCTACCTGAATTTTACAACCAGAACTTGAATTTTTATTGCCATACAAGCCTTATAAAATTCAAGTACAGGCAATTTCAACATTCAGTTTTTTAAGTCAAGTAATAAATTCAAATATGGTTTCCTTAATTCAAGGTCAGGTAAACGTATTCAAGTTTGGATTCTGGTATTCATGTAATGAAATTCAAGTTAACACATTCAGATTCAGGTGAATAAATTCTAAAATTTGGGTTGTGGTGAGTCCGATTTGACGCCAAAAATCAAAAGGTGACATCACCGTCATTGATCTGGAGGGAAACGGAACCAGATTTAAGGGTAGCTTTAGGGTCAAAGGGCATGAACAGTCAACACTGATGCGGAACAACCCAGGGGCAGGATATATAACATTTTAGGACAGTGGACCAAGAAGAGAACCTTGGAAGAGCAGCCATAAAATGCCAAGGTCATGTCTTTAAAATATATTGGATACTGTACCAAAGGCTATGCTCAAGCTGATAGAGATGGATAGATGTTGAGGGCTCTGCAACCCACAGATGAGATGGTAATTGAATACTTTAGTTAAGACTTTAGTTAAGTCTCTGTGCTATGAAGAATTACAGTTGCTGTCCTAGAGATGGACTAGGTGGTGATGTTTGGAGATGAATCACAGCAAGCTTAGGAAGGCCCAGCAGAGGAACAGATAAAGAAAAAGACTGATGTTCTGTTAGTCTGATGGGGGCAAAGAGAACAGAATATACAGCCATTCAAAGAAAAGGTAGAGAATGAAGATACTCGACAGGTTGAAAGAAGAGATTAGACTG
>JAODKN010000063.1:4618289-4640703 GCA_026774425.1 Petrocephalus zakoni
CGCAGATCTGTATAGCAATGCGTTGAGATCTCTGCCCTATTTGTGAACGCAGGAACAAACTTTTCACGCAATACCGTTGACACAGTAAGCTGACAGATACTCCTCTTGCATGGGATTTATAATATTACTAAAATAAAATAAAAACGTACACAATCGTTTGTTAGTTTTAATTCTTTCTAATGACCTCAGTCCACAATGAGTTCGTGTGCATTTATTTAAATGTTTTACAATATCACATAAAATAAAAAGCTACGTATCTGCCTGTATTTCAATGTCTAATGGATATTAAGTATGTGATTGTAAGATATAAAAGCAGACGTACACAATGTATTAAATCTTAAATTGGTGCCCATACTCTCGCTGAGCGGGCAGGGTCCAGCGGATGTTACAGAGCCACACGCAGAACAGAGCTTTGCGCATGCGCCTGCAGATCGGGCCTGCAGATCGGGCAGCGACGCCAGCGTCTGTGTGCGCGTGTGAGAGTTTCCCCGTCCATCGCACACGAGAGAGCACTCTAGGGTAACGTTTTAATCAGCAATGGAGCTGATCACATAATCTCTATGTTTTTATACAGACAAAAAAAACTGATTTATTAATTTCTCCAGGACTGAAAGCAATACCGCTAACGTCAGAGCTTATCGATACTCCGGTCTTTAAAAATGTAGCCCTGGGGCCCGTTTAGTACCGGGTTTCGGTACCCATCCCTAGTGTGCAGTATAAACTGTATAAAATTTGGCCAATAGGTGAGGTTTTGATTATAGAGGTTGTTCATAACCAGAGCATGCGTGTTCCTCCACTCAATACAGCTCTGCGCTACACTAAAATTCATCCAGCTCTAGTGAAATCGCTTTGCATTCGTTGCGATTTGGGCATGCTTCAGAGATTACTGTATGCAATGCCAGGGAATGCAGGGCCAAAAAGGCAGAACACCTGGGGGTTCCATGGGACTGGTTTGAGAAACCGTGCAGTAGACAATTCAGTAAGTGCGGTGAGTGATCCCCCAACCCACACAGGACCAAGATCATCTCAGCCACTCCTTCTCAAACACCCAAGCAACCATGTGATTTGTTGGTAAACAACATTGCCCCTGCTACTAAAACACAAGTGGGATGGCGACATGATGCCCGCAGCATTGATTCTTCCACCCCCACCCCCAAGTGGTAGTCAACTGCTTTGGTTTGATGAATAGTACTTGGTCCAAGAAGTTTGAGAACCACTGCCAGAAATCAACTAAACCTTCCTGCTCACTGAAACCCTCCTACACATAGAAGCTTACCCCCAACTCTCACAGAGCAAAGACTCACAAACACCAGGTGGACTCCGTATTCAGCCCCCGAATCGAGGAAGGCCCAAATCACTGCCGGTAAGGACCATTTCATACACTGAAACGATGCCAGTCAGTTGCAAAGGAGAGGCACTTTTTGGTTTGTTTATAAAAACATCCAGAGATGCCAAAAGCCAGCACTTTACCCAACAGGCTGTTATACTGCTGCAGATGTCACATGTCAGACCCCACCACACGTGCTGCTCACCTTGGTCTCCCCGCAGCTGTCTGACTCAGACACCTGGTAGGTCAGGTCAGTCTCCTCAAAGCCCGTGGCGCTCATGCGCTGGTCTGTGGTGGGGTCCGAGCGTGGCGGCGAGTCGGGCGAGTTCAGGCAGGTCTGGATGAGGGCCTTGCCAGTCTCACTGGTGATCATGGGCTGCAGCTTGCGCGTGGCAAACGTGTAGACGTGGCCCGTCTCGCTGGCCACCAGCAGCAAGACCTGCGTGCCTGTCAGCGTGGACAGCTCGTAGGCCTGTGGGCAGAGAAAGGTGTCAGAAGGCATGGCACCCTGCATCATACAGGCCAGGGCAGCTCCAGCCCTGAAGGAGAACATCTGTTCTTCATTTTCTCCCAGATCAAAAATGTTTAGCCAGAGAAAATAAAGCCCTCAGTAGTACTGAAACTTGTTTGATTTCTCATCAAAAGTTTAAAATCTACAGATATGTAACAGTTTATTAAAAATGGGCAACACTATTGAAACACACAGATGGTCCTCTTCATTACACAGAAAAATATTCATAGCAGGACTCATAACTGAGAAATGGTGGTTGAATTAAAGCTGAAGCATGTAAATCCATCCACTGAGTGTAGACACTGATGTGTATTGGCTCACTCACTAGCTAGCATGCAATGGGGGCGTGTCCTCAGCAAGTGGGGGGAGGTGGGGCACCCGCCAAACAGGGATCTCAACCTGAGCTACACACCAAGCAACGCTGGAGACCGGAGATTGGCTGTTATCCGGCTCTGTGGAGGTGTCCCAAGATGCATCACTGCAGACGGGAGCGGAGGCGGACGATGGGCGCTCTCCTGACGGGAGAACGGCCAGCGCAGATTACTGTAGCCGACCACAAAAGCTGCGGCAGGGTAGGCTCCTGTGCCGCAGAAATACACATGGAGGGTCCCACCTTCCCCGGATGCCCAGTTACAGCAGTGGCTTTTCGGAGGGTAACTCGACCTGCCCCTACTACTGCCGATTGTACCTCAGAGTGCCTGAGAAATTGCCTGTCTGCAGACGGTCTGTGGGAGGGAGCATGGCAGTGGAGAAGAGCTGTGTTTATACAACGCAAGCTCAGGAGAAAGAAAACTGAAACTTTACACTGTCCTCCACAGGGTGCCATCTCACAGACAAGCCATGGCGAAATACTGTATGCACAGCACCATTGCTGGATGAAGGGTGGTAAGGATCAAAAGGGATGCTCACCCTAACTTGGCAGCTTGACCAAAGATGCCAAGAAGAATTACATGGGCAATGCAACTCAGTGGAGGCCTTTAAAGTTTTTCTTGGATGGTTTACCATCTGGACTCAAAATTCATAAAGTCTCCAACTTACGAACCATCCTGACACACAGTCAGGGGACTGAACAGCAGAAATCACACCTTGCTTTTAGGACTAGAAAACTTTTTGCTTGGGAATAAAGTCAATTAAGGACGAAGGAGTGGGGGTCAAAAACAAGGCAGGTGCTGCAGAAGACCCAGACAGACATTTTATAAAACAAAATGCAGGTCACAGCATCAGGAGGAAGGAGTCAAAGACGTATTTAAAAGCCAACAGCTATAATAATTACAAGCAGAAAAGGACCATCCATGGTTCTTCAGTACATCACACATGGCAGCTTCCTTTCCCAGTCGGGGGAAATTTTACTCTGAACCAGAGGCTGACGGCACCCTCTGCCACACACCTGGACTACGGGGCACTATGATTTTGGTTCTCCAAAGGAGCAATCTGCTGCAGTGGACATGGGAGGAGCCAGGACTGGGGCCCCCACGGGCCAATCAGAATGAATCCATCAAAAGCTTAAACTCCCCACTACAAATTGCATAGGCGCCCCAATTCTGTTACAGGACTGGCATTTGCGGCTTAATCTGTGCTGACGAAGCATAATTTCACAAGGTTATACATTCACAGCTGTGAACTTGAGAAAAAACCCCAAAGTGAATAAACAAGCAAGGCCGAGGAGTATCATTGGCTAACACGTCTGCAGATCACCAGCATGCTCACCACGCGGAGAAGCGTGGCAGCATAAGAATTAGAAAATGCAGGCAATGACATCCCGTTAGCACCAGCAGCGACGACCGCAATCAACCAGGCTCGGGGAGGCAGTAATCACGACACCTGGTTTTTGCAGACATCCTGTTCAGCTAACAGACAAACAGGTCCTAATGCTAGAAAGAATGACGACAGACAGGTGTGGATGTTTCTTTTTTTGTTAAAAAACAAAGTCACATTAGATGCTTTATTAAAAATGACAGTCACTGATCACCATCATCTGCATCAGGCACTGCACAGCCCGATCAGCCGTTACTTTGTTTAAGTAGCTTGGGCTCTGACGTTTCCTAGACAATTTGTATAGTCATTGAATTCACACCGATGTGCTATAAATACCATTTATACCGTCCACCCCTACAAAGCTTTCAAACTGAACTGAAAGGACATGGCTAATCAGCGGCACTAAGTGTATGAACAACGGGGTAAGAAATCTATATGCTATACATTACTCCAAAGATAATGGAAATATATGAATTGAATATGTATTTATTCTAACAAACATTATATAGAACATACACCTAATAAACCATAGAACAATTGTCCAGCAACTCAAACATGGTAAAGTGATTGTACATAAATACCACGTTTGCAAACAGCGGATGATCGCTTTTTTACCCTTAGTAAAGTGTTCCCGGAAAGTCCCATATACACAAGGGTCAAATTAGCAGAGAACAATGTTGCATAATACTACTATCACAAAAGCCGTGACTGTGTCAAGTTAAAAGTAATAAAACTAAAGCGACTCCAGTAATAAAAACATAAGGGATCTTGTGGCTAACGCTGCTTGCACCCCTAATAAAAAGACCCTTCTGTGAACAATCTCTGACCAGTAAATACACTGAACAAAAATATAAACGCAACACTCTTGTTTTTGCTCCCATTTTTCATGAGCTGAACTCAAACATCGGAAATTTTCTCTCAAATATTGTTCACAAATCTGTCTATATCTGTGTTAGTGAGCACTTCTCCTTTGCCAAGATAATCCATCCCACCTCACAGTGTCAGACAAGTAATTACCAATCAGTGCTGAAGCCTTTCTGTCACTCACCCACAGCGCGAACCCCCAAGTACTGAGTTTCAGGTGACAGTGGACCGTTGCGGAGATTGGAAGATAACACAACTGATGTTAAAACTTTACAGTCCTACACACTGAAGTTATAAAACACCATGGAGTTCTTGTGAGCCATTTCCATAATAAAAAGCCTCCCCGTTGAAAATGCCCGAATGATGACCAGTTGTGGTGATAACGTAGCCTACGGAAGCGTCACGCATTCACTAAGGAAAGGGGAAAAAAAGAAACACATCCAAGCGTGTTTATATGTAGGGTCTCTCGTTAATTCAGAAAAACAGACCGGATTTTCCCCCCTTTAGTGACTGCAGTGAGCTGCCGTGTGAGCAAGCAACATTACCTGTAATGACAAAGTGTTAATAGCGTTATGTGGCGACAGCTAATGTTGCAACAGGAGCTTATTTGAGCTTCCGTGCTGCGCATCTTACTTTACATTACAGTACTTAAATCACTCATTCCTATGAGATTCTCACATTGTGTAACAATGTGGAGTCTCTTACTGCTAATCTAAATGCGTTACCAAACTATTAGGGATGCACCAATCGCAATTTTCGGCTGATCCAGATTACCGTTTTTTTGTAAGTGCGATCAGCCAATACTGATTTTCCCTATATAATTTGCATATAACAATGATATTAATATAAGTGCAGTAAGAAACATCTTGGCAACATATTATAACCAAATGGCATTACTTAATTACTTTGGGATTTGTAGCAGCCTACGTGTGAGACACGAAACTAGATTAAACAACTCCGGTCGACGTCCAAAAAGCAACGCATACTCTGTATTCTGGACTGAGGTAATTCATCATATTTCTGAAGCCCTTACCCTCAACTATGGAAAACGTGTCATGAATTACATAAAATTCTCATAATTCCTCTGCCCTTTTCACTGCTTATACCAGCGAAAGACAGGAGAGGCGCCTGGCTTGTAGATTGCGCTGTAGAACATGCTCTGCTGGCTTCAGTTCTAGCAGCTTTCGCTTTGCTAGCTTCTACAAACAGAGCGTATCTAGCCGGAGCGAGCGGGGTGCTGCGGCGTGCTGCGGGGTTCTGCGTTGTGCTGATGTCAGTTGGTCCACCAGTTAAATAAAGAAGTGACCCGATCGTCAACTCGTAAGCTGGGGACATACATAGTGGTTTGTGCCGAATGGCTCTAGAGGCACAGCTGGACACATACAGGTCATGCAAAAGACCCACTTCCTGTCCTCCTGCCTGGCAGAACACCCTCCCTCGCCACTGCCACTCAAAACGTAGGAGTTAATTAGTCATACGACTGGAAAGTAACACAGAGAGGGATGTGCTGGAGTGACAAAGCGGAGAGGCTGATGCACTCAATTGCTTTACAAGACCAAATTACAGTGAAGGACGTACAAGTCAATCACATTCTATTCCATTTAACAAAATCGGCACCAACTGCATCAAACCCGTTCTCCTTGTTTGAGAATTAAGAAGTTGTGACCCCGACTGGAAAGAGAGAGAAAAAAAAAAAAAAAAACACAACACACACACACACACACACACACACACACGACCTTTACAGTCTTCTGGCAAGAATGGAGGTGATCGCACTGGAAGTGGAACCCCTGTCAATCAAGCATAATTATTTCTGACAGCGGATGGGGCTGCAGATCTGCAGGGACGTGCATCGGGGGTAGCAGACCAAAACAACTGAACAAGATCACGTCTTTCAAAGCAGCTTTGAGCGCCATCTCTTATATAGTTATGAGCCATTCTCCATATCGGCATTTTATAAAAACACTTAAGTTGAAAAAGAATATTTAAAGCTCTCGTTTGACCCTACTACAAAGAGGACTTTCAAGAGAAATAAGCCCCTTTACAGTCTCTTAAAATTGCAGGCACTTCATTTTATTCAAGACCTGGCTGCTTGAGAACTTGGAAAATGGTAAAACTAAAGACATGATGCGCATGAACACGTGGCTGAAGGGTTTCCAGCACAAAAGCCTGACAGCTCTAGCGAAAGAACAGACATAGGGCTATCGATATCAGCAGGAGCCTAAGTAGGGACAATTAACATTTAAGGGAAGACAGTGATGAACATTAAGGGCAATTGATTAGCAGTTCTGAACTAAAAGATGTTGACTCACCTGGCCAGAAAAAAACTCAGATCCCCAATTAGGGCTGGGTGATACGGCCCAAATTTCATATTGCAGTATAATTTGAGCCATAGACTGTATATATTGCGGTATATAAATTAGTATGCAAATTTCAACATAACGGTTTTTGAATAGGTAACATACACCCATAGCAAATGCACTGCAGCAGGAAGTTGTATTCTAAACTGTTAAGACATTTTAAAATACAGTAGTCATTAATGTCACTTTAAGAATTTACTGTGCAAAACTGCAATTTTAGAAAAAAAACCTTTAAAATAACTTCAACTTGAACTAACTTCATGAACATTGCTACTGCTTCAGTCTGCATGTGCCTGAAAACGTAAATTACGAGTTATCCAACTAGCCCTGCAGTTAAATGCATATCAGAACTAAAATTCCTAAAATTGTAGATTTCGCAAGGTAATTATTCAGTTCATGCCGGCTCAGCAAACACTGCTATGGAGTTAAATATGTAATTTGTATAGTATTTTATATACGTTATACCCAATAAAACATTCTTCAAGTTAAATATACGGTTATAATCAACAAGACATGTCACTACCGAGCTAAATATACATCAATAATCTCATAAAAAGTGTCAGTTATAATGGATAAAACATATCGCTGCCAAGCTAAATATACATCATCTAATTAAACATGTCAGTTATGCCATCAAGCTAAATGTAAATGATTTCTTAATCAAAAAGGATAAAGTTGAAACTTCCGGGGGGCCTTGAAGCTGCACCATCACATCGGAGCACGGAGTGGTGTTTTATTTAAAGGCAGGAGCGGTTGCTCTGTCTCACTCCAATACCGAGTCTGAGGCATGCCCAAATCGGAATGAGCGTGGAGCGACTTCACTGGAGCAGGAAGACATTTTAGTGGAGCGCGGACCGGTATTGAGCGGAGGAGCAGGCAGAGCCAACAGCCTCGTGGGCGAGGAGTGGAAATTCTCACCGCTCTGCTCACATGCTTTGGTCATCAACAGCCACTACCGCGGTAGGCCGGTGTAATCAAAATCTCTCATGTTGGCTAAATTTATACCGTATACGGTTTATAACGTACACCACTATCCCCAATATAATATTAAATTACACCCATACCAAATCAAGAATGAGCATAATCTTGGTCACAGATGGGTCTGTGCCAATAAATGACCAGCAGATGAACATATTGATCATGTACACCATGTACAAATTTGAATGGGCAGATTATGCATTATGAAAGTTGTTAAACTAGGTTGAAGTGCAAGAAACAGCCACTTGATCCCACCTGCAAGGCAGCGGCAGGGTCAAAAAGGTCAGGAAGCAAATGACGACAGGCCAAAGGTCCCACTTCATCCACAAACGCCCGTCATTTGCTGCTATAACCCATAGTAAGAACAAAGATATAACAATCCAGCTGTATGACTACATACAAGAGACATTTGAAACAATCCGATATAAATCAACTGGGCTCATTCTACCAGACTGGATGAGGGGGGGAACTAATGAAGGGACACACAGCCTCTGTGGATCCATGGAAATCACCACCACTTGCCCAGCTAGCAGAAATTCCACAGCACAGGCTTAGCTTGGACCACCACCACCACCAGAGCACTGCAGAGCTGCCTTTTAAACCACATCCATCGTGCTTTGCTTGAGTTATATGGAGAAGGAGAGCTGTAAGAACAGATACCACACAGAAATCAAGGGGAAAAAAGCGAAGGTTGGCCAGTTGTGTCAAGCCCCAGCATGTCCTTACTACATGATAAGCAAATGGCTCACACTCCGAAGGCAACATTTTTCCATGACACCACAAATTTTTAAATTAGGGTTGCCAGAATTTCTAAAGCACCCATATACATTACAAGTAACGAAAAGTTTTTGAGCAGCAGTCAGTTCTATTTTCAGTACTGTAAAAAATCAGTGACAGATAACAGGATATAAGATAGCATCTTGTTCCCCAGAGGGTTGCACCCTTGCATAGGTTTGGCTGCATGCATGCATGCTCTGGGCCTTGTAGTAAAAACCTGGCCCACGTGCTGTGGCCGGCATATCAGGCAGACATTTACAGAGGATAAATCTGACCACAGAGCAGACTGAGGAGTCACCTTTCCAGTTAGATATTGCAGACTACCCAACTTATCAAGCGAGTATTTAACAGAGCGTTATAACTGTGTGCACACCAAGTTAAATTACATGAATAGCCATTAATATTCTACACATTTGATACATACAGTAACAGTGATGCCGGAGAAGCGGAGGGGTCCGCGGCTGATGAAAGCAGTGACAGCTGGGCCGTCCGCAGGTAAGGTGTGCGCGGGGCAGCGTCGCGCGGAGCCCCCCGCCGCCGCGCGCGAGCGCGCTCCCGCCGTGACACCCAAACGGCGCACGTGCGCAGACCCTCCTCCTCCTCACGCTTGTAAACAGACGCGCGGCTCCTTTCCCACGCGCCCCCCCGCAATAACACCGGCTTAATAACGCCGCAGTTATTAGACAGGCACGAAAGACACGAGGTCACAAAGAACGCGCACATTCTATTATATAAATGATATCATGATAATGATATAAATGACACGCACCTTTTTCATTATGCCGGTCTTCCTCTTGCTGAAAGTTGTGTAGCGCCGCAGTTTATTGTCGATAAACTCCATCTTAATCTTCACCCTGCCGCGGGTCTTCTTCCCTGGCTTGGCCCCGGTGGCGCTTCCCGAGGCGCCCCCGTATCCGCCCGGCTGCATGCCGCCCTCCTGCCCCGCGGACGCCGCCTCCATCTCCGCCCGCTCCCGCTTCACCGCCCTGCGGCTGTCCCCGACCGAACCCATCGGCTCGTCGTCGTCGGCCGAGTCCGAGTCGGCTTCGGAGCCGCTGCACGCCGGCTGCGCGCTCTCCCGCTCCATGTCGTACCGGGCGCCGCCGGGCACGCCGACTCCCGCGCTCACGGCGCCCGGCAGCCCGGCCAGTCCCGCCCCGTTGCCCGGCCTCGGCCCCCCTCTGGAGCCGACGCCTGCCCCGTTCCCCCCCAGCATCCCCGAAAAGTCCCTGTGGCGCCCGGCCGCGCTGCCGGCGCTGTCGCCGAGCCCAGTGGCCGCGAAGCCGGCGGCTGCCAGCCCGGTCCTGAGCGAGCAGGCGCGGCTCCCGCTCCCGAGCAGCACGTCCCCGTCGGACGCCGCCCCGCTGCCTATTGGTGGCGAGCCGGCCCGACTAGGCAGCATTATAGGCGGCCGGTGCCCCCGAACGCCCGCCGAGCGCCGGAGCCCCCGAGGCCGCTGTGTAACACTCGGCCGCGGAGAGGCGAGCGGCCGAGGGGAGAGAGCAAGAAAGCGCTCCGGGAGCCTGTGGAACTAGCGAGCCAAGTTTCGGAAGTGGCGGACCCCCCCGCAGAGACCCCCGCCTCGGCTCAGTCACACTCAGCCGCTCCAGTTTCCAAAAGTCGCCGCACTTCTCCAAAAGGAAAGCGCGCGCCACCACCTTCCGATCCTTCCGCCACGTTATGTAGTCCCCCCAGCAAACACGCCAAATGTCGCCGGCACGCGTCTTAGCGGCAAGCTGGCCGCCCCGCAGCGCTCGGATGTTCCGCTGGGCTGCGATACCCTTGTATATATTAATATACCTACCCTGGCTTTTCGGAGTAATTCCCTGACCGCGGAGTGATATACTAACCCGAGATCTACTTTCCTCCTTATAAAGAGATCCAATGTTTCCTTTTATGGCGGTCTATCTCCTTATTTGGTGAGTCACAGCGTCGCACGTCCATTCGTCGCCGAACGTGCGAGCTGGGCCGCCATTGGTAGAAGGCAATATACTAATTATAATAAATACCAAAATGGTTGCGCTCGTCCCTACGTCACCCCGATTAGTGAGCGAGAGAAAAAACAACTTAATGGACGCGTAGCGGGCACTCGTTTGTAAGGCTGCATGTGCAGAATGCACGGAAGGTGTAAGGGCTTGCTTGATCATACTGAGAGACAAGTTTTGTATTAGTTATGTGGTGATTCAGATCTCATATTGGGTGCTATAATTTAATTTCAACAAAACAGGTCTATGATTTATATTAATTTATAAAATCGCGAAACTTACATGTCGATGTTCTGCCATGCACTTTATATTATAGTCAGCCTAACATTATATCGCCGTCCTTTATGCAATGCCGCCAAATATACACATGGAAATTCAAGCGGAGTAGGAGGTAATTTAAACATAGCACACAAATGCATTCGGTAATCAGACGCAGATGTGATCGGCCAGCAGCATATGTAATATTACCAAAGTGGGCTAATGCGACGAAAGTGTAGCGACTATGCTCAATTATCCAGGGGTCTCCTAAATGCTTATGGAGTGGACGGCTGTGGCGGGCAGGCCTGGGTCCTGTCCTAGGCAGTGTACATTACAATGCTTGGGTACACCCTACCTGGAATGCCAGCGCATTGCAGGGCACACACACCATGGGTATTGTAGAAACCCAAATGCGCTGAACTGCATATTCTTGAACGGCAGAAGGCAACACGCTGACAACAAAACTTTGAGGCGAAAGTACCAGCGAGATTTGAACCACCAATCCAAAGGCAAGGGTGCCGTTAGGACTGTCTTCGGGGCGCTTTAGCCCACCCCCCCTTTAGAAGCTTAGCTTCTCCTATTCACTATTCAATAATCTCGGGTGAAACCTGCGCAGAGCTAAAAAAAAAAAAAAAAAAATTTAAAAATCACAACACATTCTAAAAAATGTAGCATGATGATGGCGTAGAAATACATGGGGTGTAATAACAGGAATCAATAATGCCAGTATATCTCTTAGAGGGATACTTGTGTAACAATAGTTCTTATGTAACAAAGCACAATATAGGTTGCTGACCATTCCTCTGAGGGATTGCAGAACTACTACATAGACCAGATAGAAAATATCTCCAGAGAATGTCCAGTAGCATTTCTATACCATATATTACAGCAAGTGGCACAGTTTCCATAGAAACTGCTTAAAGGCAATGCCATGATAATTTGATTGGCCCTGGAGTCAAGGTGGAATGTCTCTAGAGATACAGCATGGCGTGACAGTACATGAATGATGGCCGTCTGAGCTGTGTAATACAGACGTTACTGCACAGACATGCTAATTAGTCACTGGAAGTTAAGCAATGCATAAAGTCCACCCTATGCTTAAAAACAATGTGCGGGAACAAATCAAACTATTTTACACCTGTCACTTCACTCTGTCAGGAACTGTGAAGCAGTGGCATCACGTGACACTGGCCAACTAAGCTAAGACTGTGGGTGTTTTCCCAGCATCCTCTGCTCTCAAAATGCATTGTATTCTCATCTTGGCAAGCAGGCATTACAAAATCCAGCTACTGTCATTAGCTGCGGCTAAACATTTCCTGGCACGCGCCAACCGACACGCAGACGGTGCGCAAGCTGTTAGAAGCATCTCGAAACAAACACGGCAAGTGACAGCAGCGACAGTGACAGTGAGCGCTTGGTTAGACCTTAGAGGAAGGCCTGCACGTAAGAGTCACCAGCCCACCTCACTCACAGAACTTAGCTGCTCTGTTTGTTAATAGAACCATGCATGAGAATTCCTCAAGTCACCATATTTTTGTAAGTGTAAACTAGACGACTCACTTCAACGGCCTGGGAATAAGGTTTAAACCCACAGCTAGTATGTCAAGTAAATAGCTGGAATGACACTATATAATCCTGCTGTGAGAATCACTCTGGTTGGGGTAGATAATATATAAATAGAACACAGCGAAATGAAATTAATTTTGACAATGTGGCCATATGACCCACACCCACTGCCTATGGGCCTCAAGGCCTCATTTTAGATGTGGCTGACCTAACCAGCCCTTACACTACAGGTGGTGTGCATCCACTGCACCACTCCAAGCAACAGTCCTCCTGGTGGGAGACGGCAGGCACAGCAGAGGGGCACACAGAAAGCGTGATGCCTTTGATTTTCACACAGACACTGAATCTGCCCTGGATGTAGAATCTCACCATCTCCAGCGAACAGGCCCTCGGGTCTTCATGCTTTCTGTCCTTAGCAGATGGAGAAGCTGACCCCGATGGCTGAAGGTTCTGGAGTGGCTAGGGGTTTGGGAATGACGGCCTGGTATGTGGGTGGCTTAGGGTTTTGGGGGTGGGGGGGGGGATGTGCAATACTGACAGCTCAACCCGTGCTCTAAACAAGAAGAGGCCAACGTAGCATGTTTACTGTAATATTACCACCATTTCCTCTGCACTCAGCACTGAGATACATGCGCGCCTTCAGCTTGACAGCAGGTATGGCAAACCACAAGGTCGTCTTGGAGGAAACATTTTCAAGTGTCTTGCATTGATACGTGTATATTTTTATTTTGCGGTCAGAACAGGCTTATAAAACACACAAAATGTTCCATTATACTGTGGAAAAAGGAGCCCCCAATCAAATATGTTTTTTTTTTAAGTAAAAAAAATGCTGGAACTGAAATCATTAAATTTATCTAAATTTAGCTAAAATGTATCCCACAGTAAAGGTTGTTGGTCAGACCACATTCATTCTAAATGTAAAGCGCCACCCACTGGCCATTTGGTGTAAATGACGCATGTACCAGCATCTCACTGGAAGCAACTCAAAGCGGCACAAGAACAGATAGGCATCCTGTAAGGAGCTGAGGGCGACTTCCACAGAGCGATGGAGAGCCCGGCCTGATTATGCTGAACTCAATGGGCTCCGAAGTGCAGCCTCAGTAAATGAAAGGCAGTCGGTGGGGAAAAAAGTGAAGCTTTATTGAGAGCAGCTTGTATACATGTGGGCTCCTGTAACCACGCGCAGAAGCAGATCAAAGACCTCCGTGTATGTGCCTAGCATTCTGTAAAATAACACAGATTAAAAAAAGGCTATCCAATTAAATTTGCCATATTAAAAAAAAGCAACAAATGTCATTCATAGTGAAAATTTCAAATACAAAATTATTACTAAAAAGAGAAGGCAGTTTGTTTGGATATTGTAGAAAAATAATGGTGAAATCCTTCATTTAGGAGGCACTTACTTGTTAGTGGTGACAATGATATCAGTCCTCTCACCTTTCCCAGGTTTATATGTATATAGCTATTTCATCCTGGCTCTGTTTACCAAACATGATGAAGATGATGAAGGATTATAAAATGCTGAATACATATACATCCATATATAAAAAAACAGTGAAACAGTACCATTCTGGAACAAATAAACAATAAGTCAGGTCCCTCTTTGATAAATACAGGTTCCTGTATATCCTTCTAGAATATAATGGAGAAGTGGAGGCTAAATGTGGTCAGTGCACATTCACCACATAGCATACAGGTCAGTGGATGGGTCAGTCTGCACTGCTGCTTGGCAGCTTCTGATTGGACCGGTTCAGGGAGGTGAATTGGGCCCACTGAAGAGGCGCCCCAGTGGCAGCACCTTGCCAGGTCATGGCCTCTGCAGACTGGCTTCTAGAACTGCCATCATGGGGATAAAAGGTAGAGTGTCGCCCCCAAGAGGACTGGAGGATTCAAAACAACAAAATCCACTCTGTGCCATTAGATATCCCCATAAACACAAACATTCATAAAGTAATGAAGGGGACTGTTGTCATAAAAAAAATAGTAATAATAATAATAATAATAGTAGCTTCTACGAACCGCATTTTATAGACCCGGCAACTTGGTGATGAAGAAAGTCCCAAAACTTCTTCTTTTTTTAAATATAGGATTCCAGGTCCCTGGACCACAAGTACCAAACTAGGCCTTCAGAAATCGTTTTTTTCGTGCTTGTGCCCTTGATCTTCAAATGATGCTCTTTCATACCGGAAGCAAACACTAACGATGACAGCATTTCATAACTCAGTCACACAACATTGAATGTACTGTGGTCCCAGACAAGGGAATACGGACAACAGCGCCACCCTCAGCCTGGGCAGACTCACTGCAGACATCTTGTTAATCATTTTTATATGTTGCCATTTCCTTCCCTGGATCTGGTAGAGGAGTAAGGCCAAGCGAGGTCTCCTGCAGAGGTAGTTCCCAGAAGCCTGTGCATCAGCGGTGAAGAGCATTTTGTCTCAGCGGGCGCAGTTTAAGGCAAGTGTCCTCTGACCTCTTCATTTGACATCCCCATCAATTTAAAAAGTCTCACTAATTTTGTTACATTTACAGTTCCTTCCCATCCATTTCTCCAACGAAAGGTCACAGGCTTGCTGGAGGGAGGGGTCAAAGTTCACAGTCTGTGGGAGTGTGCTTGAATGGTGAGCTCCCAGCTGGCACTCCCCCCCTCACCCCCTGCCCCCTGCATCAGACCTTGCTGTCAGAGGGCAGCTCGCTCAGTACACCGACCACCTCACTGAAGGAGAGCCGGTCTTTGAGGCTGGTGGTCCAGCACCGCGCCATCAGCTTGTAGATTCTGGACGGGCAGCTATCGGGCACGGGCAGTTTCAGCTTACCCTCCCGGAGGCCTGCGGGGCGAATGATATCGCATCAGGGACTGGGACGCTAAACGGTGACTGGGAACACGGCTGACGCGTGGTAATGTGACCGGGAGAGGATAAATAAAGCTGCTAACTGAGGAGATTGTGAGATAAACGTGAGAATCACATGCTGTTCATCCGTGGGGAAAAGCAGCTTTAAGCAGTGGCCGATGTCTGCCGTCTGAAATATCACCCTTTTGTGCTGGGGGGGGGGGGGGACAGGGAGGCATGATGCAAGCCAGTAACTCGGCAAGAGCTTTAAGGTAATCGGCACATCAATTAATGATAGACTAACCGATTAATTTAGCAGACACTTTAAAGGCAAAGAAATGTCTTTTTTTTGAGCAATTGTGGCTTTAGGGCCTCACTCGGGGGCTCAGTGGTGACATCACTCTGCCAGCCCTCAGCTTTCAACCAACACGGAACCAACACCGTACGGAAAAGTTGCTGAGCCTCACACCACCCCCTGACAAATGCAAAATTAAGTTTCTAAGTCTGTAGGTGGCTAAAAATAATCTCTCTGCGAGCAGAATGCAGGCGTGGGCCCTCACCTCCCAACACCTCGTCGTCGCTCATCTTGCTGTAGGGCAGCTCGCCGTGACTGAACACCTCCCACATCAGCACCCCGAATGACCACATGTCCGACTTGGTGGAGAAGTCGTCCTCAAAGACGGACTCGGCCGGCAGCCAGCGCAGCGGGATCCACGCCTGCCGATAGTGGTAATACTCGCTGCGGGCCAGCAGATGATGGAAATGGAGAAGCATCAGTGGCATCCTGCATCATTAACCGACTTACTGTGCAACAAGTGTAGCTACACAACTTGGCCACAAGGTGGAGGCAGAGCACCAGTCTTTATGGTAGCAAAAGCATGGAGTGTGTAAGAGGCCCGGAAGCTGGGTGACACTTAGCAGGCTTAATGAAAGTTGCAGTAGGGAATGAGTAGGTATGGAATAATGTCCTTACCTGTTGTAGACGTCCTTGCTTAGGCTGAGGGCGGACACTTTGACATGCCGCTGACTGCTGATCAGGCAGTTACGGGCAGCCAGGTCTTTGTGGACGAAGCGGTGGTTGGACAGATGTTCCATGCCCTGGGCCACCTGGAGGCAGATGGACACCTGGGGGGAGGGGGGCTGAGAGTTAGGGGTGTGTGAGTGTGTGGATGGGGGGGGCAGCATTGGTGATGAGGTTACATAAAGAAGACACACAATCCGGAGTGGTGGAGGAAACCCAGCCCTTCCTCTGCTGTCAGTTTTACTGCTATGGAAGTAAAAACTGGCCACCTGCAAAAATAATACACCCCCCCCCCCCATCAAACTTGCCGTTTCAGCTTACAGGGATACAAAACCACCGCCGCTCTGCATCCTACCATGTTCTGTCATCTATGCTGTACTGACAGTTAATCCCGCCCACTAACAATGTGATGTCACTTCCACTTCCTGTGCTGGGACCTAATGTGATAACCAACATGAGGGAGCTTTCAGGGGAAAAGGGAGCTCCATGTTCCAACCTTCTGCTTAGTGCTCAGTGGCTGAGGCTTGATCTTCTCCTCCTTGCTCTTGGAGATCCTCAGGAACTGCTTCAGGTCTCCCTGGGGGTGGGCAAAGGCCATCAGAAAGTGGGGAGTCGCTAACCCTTCCGGTGGATGGCAGATGCCGCGGCTATGCCGTACCAGGTCCACGTATTCCAGGATGATGTAGTGGGGCTCCGCCTCCCGGCACAGGCCCAGCAGACGCACCACGTTGGGGTGGCTCAGCTTGCTGAACATCTCGACCTCGCGCTGGAAGTCCAGCTGCAGCTGCTCGTCTCGTGCCTGCAGGCTCTTCACCAGCACCACTGTCTCCGCCTCACCCTCCTCGACGCCCTTGGCCTTTGCCAGCAGCACCTCCCCAAACTCACCCCTCCCTGTGTGGTCGGCAGGCGCACACATGACAATAACGCTGCTGACATTCCCAATTCAAAATAACATGCGTAGCAATCCATCTAAATCTAGTCAAGCACCCATCCATCCACCCATGGAGACTCTAAACATGGGTGATTTTAGGATTTGGCGAGGTGGTGGGGGGAGCGGCCATAATTCATACAGGGGGGCCAACCTTATCATTAGCCAATAATATGTTTTGAGTCTGTGAGTGACAGGGAAGGAGGCACTCAGGAAGCCAATCAGCTTTCAGCTTAGACTAATGCCCCTGTGGTCCCACCCCCTGTATACACCTCTGATTCCAGGATGGCTCCATCTTACCCAGGGTCGTGATGGTGTGCAGGTCAGCCCGCGGAAAATGTAGCTTGTCGTTGCCGCTGTGGTGCTTGTCCGCCATGGAGGGTCCCAGGCTGGTCAAGGCTACCTCTTCCTGAATCTCTGCTGGGGCCTGGCCATTTTCCTGCATGACGCCCCCTAGTGGGCAAGAGTTGTTACATCATGCCACCATCAGTTACGTGGATTGCATAACCCCCGTCTCTTGGCTAGAAGCTCGCAGCGTGGTGGGCTTCGCCCTATCGATCGGCAAGATGCCATCGGTGCCGTCAGCCAGTCGCAAAGAACGAGGAACGTGTGGCAGCTTTTCCAGCTCTGCCTGCAGTATAAACAGCAAGACTCGACACGTTTGAGGAACTAGGCAAACTGCAGAAAGTGCAGATGTTCTATGATCCTCAATGGGCTACTCAATCCTTAAAGAGTTTACTTCTAATGGCTAGAAAAGTCACATTTTAATATAATCTCGGAGAACTAACGCTTCCCAGAAACATTAATCTATAATACTGGTTTCTCCACCATGAACTTTAGGGGTCACCCCCACAACAAATGGCTGGTAGGCATCACAAAATGACTGATGTGCATTTTAGAGTATAGCCAGGATTTGCAGTGACAGCAGCTGAACAGAAACAAATGGTCCCCCAACTGAAATACAGTAACTGGGCTCAACAGCTGACGGCGTCAGCACCATGTGCTGGCAGCTATGGGCTTGCTAATGGTATATGGCCATGCTAGACATGCAATACCCCTGGTGGCCAGAGGAGGGCAATGTGAGGCACAAGCTGCCTGTAAAGCGAGCCTGGCATTCCCACACTGACCGTTCAGACCCTCCATCTCTGCTTCCTCTCCCTCCGTGGTTTTCTGCATCCTCTTGGCATTGCGCCGCTTCTTGCAGTAGAACATGAGGCCCAGCACCACGATGATGTAGGCCACGGCCGCCCCCACCGACAGCCCGATGGTCTGGATCATCTTGTAGGGGGCCTTCTCCTCGTTCTCCATGATCTTCGGCTCCGGTTTCTCTGTAGGACCCAAAAGACATCCGTGCCATTTTCTTAAGCAACTGGACAGTGGATTCACATGTCTAGGATGAGTGAAGGTTTTATTTATAATGAGGTCGCCAGGTGGAAAGGAGCCTGACAGCTAGTGGTTGTAAGGCCTAAAGCTCCGGACAGCTGAGTTCCACAGAAGCAGAGAAGCGTATCTGACATGACAGGGACAGATGGGAACAGCTCAGGGCTCCAGGCCTGCACACTGGCCCCGCTTTGG
Source organism: Petrocephalus zakoni (assembly GCA_026774425.1). Classification (NCBI taxonomy): domain Eukaryota; kingdom Metazoa; phylum Chordata; class Actinopteri; order Osteoglossiformes; family Mormyridae; genus Petrocephalus; species Petrocephalus zakoni. The sequence continues at coordinate 4,637,026 of JAODKN010000063.1, forward strand.
CCTGAGATCACGCGCCTTCTGTGGCAGCGGCGGGGCGTCATCCACCCTGACCTCGGAGATAAGGCCTGAGGGTTGCCATGACAGCATCCCCCCCTCCCCCCCCAGCCCACCTCCATCCTCCCCCAAGCACTGAAGACACAATAACCTCCAGGAAGACTCAGTAGCTATCAAACCCCTCCTAGAGTCATGTTAGTGACAACAGGTCCTTTTACAGCAAGGGAAGGAGCTTATTACATTACAGCCTGGAAATTCCCAGTCCTTAATAACAGACACTTGTATCCAGAGTAACTGACGGAAGGGTGTGATTACATTCCCCCCACCCCCCCATAGTGCTGTTGCTTGTTCAGGGGGGATCCCATGTATGCGCCCCCCCCCCAGTAATAATTTCTACAGCCGCTTCAGCACACCTTGTGCTTGAGTATCTTTCAACACCCTACACCCCACACGCTAAGGAGTTACATTTTAGGCACTCCAGTCGTCAGGCTTCCTCACCGTATGTCACAGTATCGGACACCACAACTCACTCAGTCCTCATGGAATCCAATAAAAATACTTTCAAAAAAAATTTCCAGAACTCACTGAGTCCGCAGAAGGTTTCTCGCAAACGTGGACTGAATGAGTTTTGGAAATTTGCTTTTTCGAGTCTGGATTTGGTTCATTCAAATCGAGCTTCTCCTAGTATAGCTATCCCAACGTACTTAGCATAATACAGGGGACTCAGAACAACGAGCAGAACTGATAACAGGTGGACACAATGGCAGTTAGGGTAATATGGCAGAGAGCTCCTCACCATATGTGACCACAGAGGTGGTTAAACCCCAAGCGCCCAGGCCGTGTTACGGCACCTCAGTCGCCAGACGGAGGCTCACCTACGACGTAGAGCTGCGCCGTGCTGTGGCGGATGCTGCAGGCGTTTCCGGCGATGCAGGTGTACCTGCCCGTGTCCTCCATGCCGACGCTAATGATGACCAGCGTGCCGTTAGGCATCTCCTGGAACCTGTGGGAAGGGGTAGTGCATCATGGCTAATTGTGAGAAGAAACCTCAGAGCATACTGGTGATGCAGTAAAGCTGACCACCTCCTGTTACTGGAGCTGGGTTTCCAAGTCAGGTCCAGTACAGATTACCTGCAAACCAGGTGCGATAACACAACCTCAAGGCTCCTATGAGAATACATGATCAAACAAATCCTCCTCCCTCCACATCAAGCCCACAGCAAACACAGACCTTCTCCAGCTGGGGTCCAGGATCTTGTCCTTGGCCATCCACTGGATGCTGGGCTCAGGCTCCCCAGCGGCCTGGCAGTGCAGGACGGCCATGTGGCCCTGGTACACGGTGGTGTTCTCTGGCTCCAGCTTGAACGTGGGGTAGACTGTGGGAGGCGATGGGGTCAGGCCGAGCACCGAGTGGCAGGCCTCCGACATGATATGCTAATTATCAATGGTGTAATGACCAGTGCTGCCTTCTGGTGGCAGCAGAGGGCGACTCGCAGTGATTTTCACTGGCCCTTTGATCTAACATAATGAAGATACATCACCCAGCCCCCAGGGAGCCACAGACGGAGATTCATAAATCACGTATTATACTTCAGGCAGAGCTTCATCGAAAGAAATGAGAAACCATAACATCTATTAACAGCTAACACTGCGTTACTGGATGTGTCATGTGATCAGACCCAAAAGGAGTGTATCCTTATTTGGGTGTGTAGGTTCATGGTGGGGTGTGAACTAGCGTATAAGAAGGCACAGGAAAGACACCAGTGTGGTCTGACCTCAAGGCCATTATGAACAAATGGGATAAATGTTCAGTGGTAATACCAGGCGGTCCAGGTAGGAGGCGCTACCTGCCACAGTGAGGTGCACCTCGGCACTGATGTCCCCCTGTTTGTTGGAGGCCAGGCAGGTGTAGCTGCCCGCGTCGTTACGCGTCGCCCTGGAGAAGTGCAGTGCTCCGCTTCGCTGAGTCACGTGCGCTGGAATCTCGCTGCCGTCTGCAGGGGGCACCAGAGAGGCCCGGCCACAGTTACTGCCACTTTCCCTTTCAGTCACACAGGCTTATCCGGACATGGGCATGATTTATTACTGTGACCTGTTTTACTGACGTGTCTAAGAGTCTAAAATGGAACAAAAGAATCAGTTTACAAGCATTGCTGGTTTCATAACCAGGATTAGCAGTATAACATAATTATCATCAGTCAACCTCCGAGGTGTGAGGGGAGCAAATGTTTGTTAACAGGGGGCTTTTGTGGTCCTCAGCTTCGGCATGAAGGCAGCTTAAGCCTTGAGGAATGTGTGTTTTCCTGCCCCCCCCACAATGGCCCCCTTTGTGATCGTGCCGGATGGATGGGTGGGGGGTGGGGTTATCACCCACCTGTCTTCACCCAGTGGACGTGGGGGGCCTCCCGGCCCGTGGCGGAGCACTGGATGCTACTGTCTTTGTAGAGCTCCAGGCACTGGACTGACTGAGGGATGGGCGTGAATTTCAGTCGCTCTGGAAGACGGCAGGTTCCGCACAGCACCAGACACACGCACACAAACACAACAGAAATTGCCACTCAAACATTTTCGATATGAAATACATGTGTTCCTTTACTTACAATGGGGATGCATCCCATTGTAGGAAAGTATTATAAGTCGAAATATAATCTGATGGGGAGTTTTGTCGACATACGGTGCTTTTCCACGGGCATATGAGAACCGAGCGGTACCGTGAAGCAAGATCAGTTACAGCGCGGTTCCTGCTCGCTTCAGGTTTCCATTGCAGAAGGGTGGGCTTGGTGAAGGTGGGTCGCCAGGTTTGGAGAGTGACAGTGACAAAGAACCTATAAGGCGCTTATTTACTTTTCACATGAGTACAATATGGTTTCTGCTAGCACATCTATGGCTATCACCCTCTTATGATAGCATCAAACACTTAAGCAATTCTCATTCTCTTGCGCAAATTTGTATTACGAATGGATGCTAATCAGCTGTTTTACAGTACTTTGGAAATTTTTAAGTTCCAAGTTACTGAAAATGCGTCAATACACTGATGTGTGACTACTGATAATGAATAATATACAGAATACACCCACTTTTTTCCTTTAGATAATCCAGCACAATAATGCCAGCACAGCTCTGGATGGGCTTGGATAGTTTGCATTGGAAAACAGCGCCTTCATGATACGGCTCGGGTCGGTTCTTGATGGCAGTGGAAAAGCACCAATAATGGGCTTGGGGAAAAAAAACACGCTATGAGCTGCTTAGCTCACGGTCGTGATTCCGAGCGCGGAAGAGCGGCTGCGTGCTCGCTGCCATCACCCGGCATCGGTAGGGAATATCGTACGTATGTCCGATCAAAATTCAGTTTGACGACTACTGAATTTGCGTGGCTATCGTACCACCGTGAGTTATATCGCAAGTCGAACAGTCATATTGAGAAAGAGGGACATGCATCAGAGCAGGTGTGATGGGGAAGGGGAGGAGGCGGGGCTTACCCAGGACAGTAACACGCGCCAGCGCCCTCAGCGTGCCCCCCGCTGCTTTGCTCTGGCAGCTGTACAGCAGTCCATCGTACACCTCCACGCTCTTAATGCGCAGGGTCCCGTTGGGAAAGAGCTCAAAGCGCGAGTCCTGAGGGAGAGCAGCTGAATGTAACAGAAGTTTGGACACGGACAACTATTAAAGATCGCTGGGGACAGG
>JAODKN010000063.1:4644246-4657579 GCA_026774425.1 Petrocephalus zakoni
CCTTAGCAGCCATGTTCAGGATCAGTACAGACTGACCAGCTGCGTTTGGAGGGAAAGGATTTAGCACTGACTACTTTCAGGAGAAACCTGGTTTAAAAGTTTATTGCATTTCCTGGGTCATTCCGTGCCCCGGTGCGTTGGTGGACCAGGCATGCATAATCAGCGGTTTGTGCTTCTCCTGATTCTGACAGCAGTAGTGGGCTAAGTCAGCTGCTCCAGCTCCAAGCCGCACATCTCCGGGCCTCATCAGGGGAAATGACAGCGTGAGCACCCAGAACTTTCTACCACACAACGTCGGGCTCGCAGCATGAACCAATGTCAGCAGTCAGCGAACCGCGGCGTCGCCCCATTCTGGACAGCGGCCGGCCGGGACGCGTGGTATTGTAGTTGCTCCGGACAACGCACTCATTATTTAGTTTTGAAAGTTTAGCTGGAAACTCTGATCGGAATCAAAGCCGCAAAAATACTTAGCACACCGAATTCGGGTACACCCCCCCCCCCGCCCGTCACGGTGAGCTTGTTGGTAGGATATCAAAAGCGCTGTTCTTACATTCCTCCCCACGCAGAACAACGGGCCCCTTTCGTTCAAGTTTATTTACCGTTGATCGAAACCCCAAGGGGCTCCCCGCTCGCTTTTCGGAATACGAGAAAGACGCGTGAATCCGTCTGAATTAATTCTGGATGCTTGCAGGAGCACATGGGGGTGGTGGGTTAGGGGATGAAAGCGCGGTAGGAACACACACCAATGGCATGTTTACCACACCGCTACGTGCATCTTGCCCCAGTTCTACACATGCTCGCACGCTCCACCCCCCCCACATCCTGCACGCTTTCACATACCCCTCCCGTCCAGCACCAAGCTCCTCACCAGGAGCAACCTGCAATCCACAGCTTTACAGAGGAGATTTCTGTATTACAGGAGGGGGGGGTGCAGCTTTTTCCGATGTGTTTTCTCTTGACTACTCCTGACACTCGAGGCACCTTGCTTATCGTTTTAGCGATTTATTTAATTTTATAATAAAAACCTGAAGGCAACTTACTGTATGTCATAGTTCTGTTTGCTGTTTTTAGATCTTGCCTGAAGGAACCGTGCAAGAATGCAGATGCACTTTGCTTCTGTACCATTCCAAATGGCAAATAAAAATCTACTTCAGAACCCAGGCCCACACAAGCCAGAAGTACCACTGCGGAAAGGCTGGAGCTCCCACGGTGTTCGCGTAAACAAGTATTATTTCAGATTCAAAATCATTTTAATATGCCTTCAGCAACAAAGACTACCGTATTTAAAAAAATAGCAATACGCCCCCGGCCCCCACCAATCCATCAAAAAAATATCTTTTTGCTTTTTCCAGGTGTATTGCAGAGCAGCATGTGAATTATGGGATGTGAAGCATCTGAGGTCTCCCACAGCGTGAAACCAAACGGGCGCTGCTCCTAGGTGCGCCTAAATCAAACTGCATCGCACGGAAATGAGGCAGACGTGAGGGTGCGGTTCCCCCTTAGAGGGCTGGAGACGCACGGGGGTCACGGGAAGGCTTCCCAGGCTTGACATGGAGGTAATTAGCGCCACTCGGATCCCTCACGCTGGGCCGAGAGCGAGGCCAAAGGCCAGCAGGGTGACAGGCACCTACCGGGATCTGTTGACGAGGAGCTCGTTGCCATGGTACCACTCGACAGTGGGGAGCGGCACCGCGGTGAACTGGCAGTGGAAGACGGCGTCCTCGTTCTGCAGCACCACCTGGTCCTGGGGGGTGAGGAGGGGCTGGGGGAAGCTCTTATCTGGGGAAAGGGACAGGAGGGGCCCTTGGGTTAGGGTTAGCATTACGTCAATGGGGACAAATATGTACGCCTCAAACGTAGGCCGAAGAGAAGATCTGTTTCCTGTAGATCATTCAAGATACAGGATTCTTCCCAACACACATGAGTGTATATTAAGGGATGTTAACAGGCACCTGAGGCTGGCTTGAGGTGGGCGGGGAAGGGGGGGGGTTAAGGGGGGTGCCTTCAACAAGTCCAGTTAGATAGATTCCCGAAGCAGAGCTCAAAAAACATCCTCCAGATCATCCCATGAAAAGCTGGTGCAGGGGACCTGGTACCAGCATTGCCTAGCCGGTTCAGATGACAGCTGCAGGCACCGCAATAGATCAGCAGGGGGGTGGGGGGTGGTGTCATGAGGGGGGGGGTTCTGTCCATGTCCATCAGGTATCTTAAAACGAGCTCAGAAGATGGCACAACTAGGCAGCGACCCTGTGCAGGCAAAGCGCCTGAAAATCACGGATATTTTCCAAGTGCTGATGAATTCAGCTGGGCTGAGAGGTACGTACATGCATCGGTTTATAGTTTTAAGCCAAGAAAGGGGGGACCCCTCCATAGCTGTCAGTGACTTCCTCCCGGAGCCAGGGGAATGTGGGAATGCCGCGCAGCGCAGAAGCTGGCAGCTGTTACGCTCTCGTCTCTGTCGAGACGTCGTTCTCCTCCCGAGGTGCTAATCCAGCCCGCATCTATAACCAAACAGGTGACTAATTGGGGAGGAGGAGAGGTGCCGGGTTTCCTGGGGGGGGAGGGGGTGTCTACTCCCCGGCTCTGTCACGAATCGACAGGCACGCACACACACATCAGGCATGCACTGAGACTGTCACACCTAGCACATACACAAAGCCACGCACACGCATACAAACGGTGTGGCACGCAGGGCCACCAAAACGTTACAGCCTGACACTTTGTGTACACATGTAAAAAGATGTACTATCTGCTGTCATTTCTTAGAAGAAAATTCCAATTTAACACTGGAATACATGCAGTACTATCACCCAGACATGTTATGCTGGAAGTCAAGAAAAGTCAACAAAAACATGGATATATTGGATGCTTACTGTCTATACTAGAATGACTTTGAAATGACAAGGCTTACACATTTTGAAAGACAATATCACAGTTGCATACTATGTGCCAATACCATATGTGCCAATCATATAAACTATTTCCTTTCCTGCCTAAGACTTGTACACAGTACTGTATATAAACATATAGATTCCATTCACAACTGAGGTTTTCCAAATGGGGACCTGAAAAGTCCCCAAAAGTAGGGAAATTTCAGGTATTACCACATTTTGGGGACATTTTGATACTCAAAAGTGATCTATGCAAACACACACAGACACACACAAACACAGACACACACACACACACACACACACACACACACACAAGCAGTGTCATTAGATACACCTCCTCCATAATGAGAACAGCCTGCTCCTACAAACAGCCAATCAAGTGGCAGCACCTGAGCGCACACACAGCACACGGACAGGGTCGGGAAGTTCCCTTCCTCTGCGGCTAAGCATCCGATCAGGCGTCTCAGCCGCTCTAAGTGATTCTAAACAGGGTGTGATAGTCTGTGTCAGACGTGGAGGCTCCAGCATCGCTGAAACTCCTCCTGGGGGAACTGCATCCGACCAACAGCCGTTCTCTTAATATTTAATTTGTTAATGCGAGAGTTTGGAGGAAACGGATTAAAGATTACAGGAAGGCCACAAGTGTAAAAACAGGGGCCCCACTGCCGCGGCGGCGGCACGTTTAGTGGCCATTATACCACAGGGACAGCCGGACAGCCGGACAGCCAGACAGCCAGAGCAGGATCTTGCCCAGGACTCCACATGCGTCTCGGCCGGCACTGGGGAAATGGGGGCCAACTGTGTGAATCAGGTGGGGGGCTGGATACCTTCATATGTATGTAATTAGTATCTGCATTATCTGCTGGCTGAGAGGGCAACAGGATGAGAGAGAGAGAGAGAGAGGGAGAGACCTTCCAGGTACATTCTTCAGCAGAGAGGAGAGGTAAGCTTGGGGGGGAGGGTTCTCATGCACAGGGAGGGGCCACGCATCCGGCTCTGAGCACACAGCCAGTCCTCCAGAGCATTCAGCTGGTAACCCAACCCAGAAGGCATTCATTGGTGCCAGGTAACCGGAGCCGGTACCACCCATACAACCGGGCCCCTGCGTGACAGGTCTGAAAGGAGCGGGCCGGGCCGAGCCGTACTGGGCTGCCCGTTTCCCATTCAGCACCTCAGGTAATCACGTCAGGGGGCCCGGCGTTCTTAGCAGGCTCCGGAGAGCCGCCTCTCTGATCTCACTTCAGAGCAGAGCCGACAGCTGGCGGTTCTCGCGGCGGAGAGTTGGTGGGGGGGGGGGGGAGCGTTTGGGGAAAACACGGAAAATGCCGGAAGGGGTGTGCCGATTAGGTCGTCACGAATCTGCGGCACGCGGCTGACAGGCGGTAGGGAGCTCATCAACGAGACAGGCGCTGCTCTGTGACAGATGCTTTGGCAGGGCATGTGGGACAGACAGGGAGCGCGAGCGAGTGAGCGACAGACAGACAGGCAGGCAGGCAGGCAGGCAGGCAGACAGGCAGGCAGGCAAAGAGGAAGTACAGAGAGACAAGCACAAGCACAGGCAGGCAGCTACAGACAGACACTATGGGGACATTGTGGGGAAGCTGGGGAAGGGAGAATATGTGACATCTATAGGGAGCTTCTGACAGACAGGCAGGTTCAGACAGACAGACAGAGGGGGACAGACAAACAATCAGACAGACAGACAGGCAGACAGACACAATGGTACAGAATATCAGACGGAGAAAAACAGACAGACATGCAGACATTCAGACAAACAGGCAGGCAGACAGACAGAGAGAGACAGACAGACAGACAGACAGGTCAGACACGGGTACAGACAGACAGTCAGACAGTCTGCACCATTGTGTCTCTCTGTCTGACTGTCTGCATGTCTGTCTGTTTGTCTCTGTCTGATAGAGAGACACAATGGTACAGACTATCAGACAGAGACAAACAGACAGACATGCAGACAGTCAGACAAACAGACAGGCAGGCAGGCAGACAGACAGATACAGACAGACAGTCAGACAGAGACACGATGGTACAGACCATCAAACAGAGACATGCAGACAATCAGACAGACAGAGAGACACAATGGTACAGACCATCAGACAGAGACATGCAGACTGTCAGACAGAGACAGGCAGACTGTCAGACAATCAGACAGGCAGACAGACACGGGTGCAGACAGACAGACAGACAGGCAGGCAGGCAGACATGCAGACATGCAGACACAGGTACTAAGAGACAGTCAGGCAGAGACAATCAGACAGACGCACCAGTAATGCTGAGTGTGAAGTTGCTGTGGCTGCAGACGTGCCCGGCAGCGTTCCTGCCGCAGCAGTAGTAGACGCCGTTGTCGTCGGGGCTGGCGCTGCTCAGCGTCAGCGAGCGCTCCTTATTGTTGACCAGGTGGAGGCGCTCCTGCAGCCTGACGCCATCCTTAAACCACTGGCATGTGGGCCTGCAGTCGGGGGAATGGGATAGTCTTAATCATGGCAGCCTGACGGGGGACTCAAACCCGCAAGTTTAAGATAGTAGGACCCGGGGACATGCTGTTGTACCCTAGAGCATGACACTTAACTATGAAATCCTTCAATGAAATTAAACATATAAATGGGTCAAAATTTAAGCATCTGATGCATCTGGTGTTGGTGCATCTTACCGCGGGTGTCCGTCAATATGGCACCGCAACGTGATTGGTGCAGAGCTCTCTATCTCTGCCTCTGAGGCCGGCTCCTGCAGGGTCACGCCCCCACTCTCCAGCCCTGGAAAGATGAGAGAACGACTTACCAGTTAACTCTGCCATCTCCAAGTCAGCTGGCAGCAGCGTAATAAACACAGCAAGCCACTGCCATGGCACAGCATTGAGGAATATGGAGGCAGAAAGCACAGCTCTTAAAAATGCCATAAGTCTAGCTCCCTCACAAAAGAAGAGAAAAATAATCCCCCCAACGTACAATTCTAAAGGTAACTTGGGGTCACCACTATCACCTCATTAGGAACTTCCCCCCCGCCACCTGCCCCCATTCATTGACAGCGGTGTTTGGAATGTGGCATGTCCTGTCTGCACCCCACAGAAGCACCGCCATTCTGGAATTTAGCCGTCGATAATGAACACACTCCTCTGTTTTATCACCTAAGCAATCGGGGGGTTAACACCCCCTAGGGGCGAAATTTAAGTAGACTTCAGGGCAAATGTACTTCAGCAAGTTACTCTTGTAGCAGAGGTGACTGTTAAACACATACAGAGTACGATTACACCTATTAGCAACCCAAACCCTAACTCTAACCCAAAGAGCAACCCTAACTCTGTCTTTCATCCTAAAAGACTAAGCCTAAGCCTAAACCTAACCCCTAACTCCAACACTCGATATAATTCTAACAGCAACCAAAAGACCTTACACCAAAGTTGGCGAACATTAAAAAATGCTTGCTGGGATGGGAGTCTTTGTGTTGCAGTGGAATGGTTTCCATACCAGCTAGATCATGTGACGTGTGTCATCAAGATTAACAACTTAATGAGTGACACGCTGATCTAAGGACTGTAACCAGCTAACGAGGGGCCTGTCTGAGTGTAAATCACACCCCTGGCCTTTGGGGGTGCAGGCATGGGGCTCTCAGGGTCTCCGACCTGTCAGCACCTCCACGGAGGTCTGCATACTGAAGTGGCTCTCAGACTTCAAACACCCTGTTATGAGTGACTTATTTCCTCTGCAGTCCCATAAACTCCCCTGCTTCCAAGGAGGGGGTGTTAATGCCAGACCTTCTCCCACACCCATTAAAATCTGAACCTGCTATTTATAATCCTGTGTTTTGTTATAATGCGGTCAGATATTCCATATTAATATTTAATTCTAGGTTAGCCGCAGCGCACATCTGCAGATTTCTTTTATTCTCCCAATTAGCCGCAGAGAATTCCGGAAGCCTGGGCCACAGTCATGTGGCCACTTTTGGATTTCCATCTTCAAAGGCACCTGAAATCACAGAACGCGCGATTCCTTCGTGCTGAGGTCCTACGCGGTTTTGCGTGCTAGCTGACCTCATACCTTGAAGGATCTTTGGATTTAGTGTGTACAGTTCTCCTGGCACTGCCAAAGAGCACTTTCTGGAACATTACTTAAGGAAAAGTGCCATGTTCCATTTGACTAACTGAAAAATGGTGGCTGGACTCCAGTACACAATTCAGAAAGTTTAGCCATTGTGACTGGAAGGTTGCTGGTTCAAATCCCAGTCTGCCTGAGTGACGTCACAGTTGGGCCCCTGAACAAGGCCCTTAACCCCGGTTGCTCCAGCGACTGCCTGACCCTGCTTTCTCAAAAATGTATGTTGTATAACAGGATCTGCTAAATAAATACATTGCAAATAACTGACTCAGATCACCTGAAATTAAAGTGCTACATCTACTGAGGGTCACTGCTAATTTAACAGAATCAATAGTTAAATACTGTAAAAATCTGAGGTCTCCAACAGGGAATTTCAGCGGCATCAGCGATGGCGGCGCGGTCCGGTTCTAATAGCGGGCTTTAACATTCACAGCGGCGACTGGCGCTGACCCGCGGTTCATGTCCAATCCACTTGGTCTCGTGTCTTTGGCTCCATTTTTATTACCACGATAAATCACTCCTTAATTACGGAACACGGAGGTTTGACTTCACGGGTCATCTGGGGCGACTCGCAGGGAAAAATAAAAGGAATTAAAAATAATAACTATTTCTTTTACGATTTAATGGTCCATATTAATGGGGAGAAAAAACCTCAAAGAAAATGGCCAACTTATTCAGCACAGTGATGATGTTTGCAGCTGTAGACAGGGCTGAATATTTCAGAGAACTCCAGTAATGTTCCGGAAGCTTCCAGATGATTCCAGCTTCCCCTTCACCTTATGCCCCTGCTTGGAAATACCTGCACAGGGAAGCCCTGCCAAAGCAGATATGGATGCAGGCTAGCTGCCAAGGTGCATATGTGCAGCTGGCTGCGCAGACGGAGAGCCCGGACAAAGGGCTCTTTTAGAACGTGGGAATTTGGGGGGGGGAGAATGGGGGAAGAAAAGAAAATGTTACAAAAGTAAACGTACTTTTAGGTAAACGTAGCGAGCAGAGAGCAGACTAAGAAATGAAATAGAGGGAGACCCTGCATGTTTATCGGAGAAAGAGAGAGAGAGAGAGAGAGAGAGAGACGTCAAAGACATGAATGAGCAGACACGTGACTTACAGCACCAGCCGGTGCATCAGGCGCCGTTTAGGTCCCTGCCATGTAGTATTTATGTTTCATACGTTTTGTGTATATGACTGTATGGAGCTCTTTCCGGCAGGGTCTCTTAACCCGCGTGCTCCGTACCACGGTGAAGACACGGCTAATCCCATGGGAGCGAAGCCGGCTGGCGTTGGGGGGGGGGTTACTGAGGTCTGGAGGCGGAGCAATGAACTCAGCATGGCACCCAGCGAATCCTTATGTGGGGGGGATTGCTATAGGACAGGACAATTAATAATAATAATAATAATAATAATAATAATAATAATAATAATAAAATGGGAGAAATCAGCTGAACTTGGCACCACCTCCTCCCACCACGATCACCCCCCCCCTTGTGACTATTAATAATAAATGCAATATGAAGTCAACATGACAGCTTACCAAAATCTACTACTACGACCATGGTTCCTATACCCACAGGACCATCAATATTACACTATCGAGTCAACATGACAACTTGCCACCTATTAGTACTGCTGCCATTACTCTGCTCTGTCAGCCACAGCCCCACCTGTCTCAGCTCCAACACGCCACCTCCGTTACCACCATCACTCTACTATATATCACTAATACATTTTTACCTACTGCAATCTCCCTCAGGATTGATATAGTATCCATCCATCCATCCATCTACCCATCCATCCACCCACACACCCATCCATCCATCCATCCACCCACCTATCCATCCATCCATCCATCCATCCATCCATGCACCCACCCACCTATCCACCCATCCACCCACACACCCACCCATCCACCCACCCACCTATCCACCCATCCATCCACCCACGCACCCACCCACCTATCCACCCATCCATCCATCCACGCACCCACCCACCTATCCACCCATCCATCCATCCACGCACCCACCCACCTATCCATCCATCCATCCTTCTATCAGACCTGCCACTACCCCACTGCTGCCACTATCTTCACCCACACCGTCTCGCACAGCCCCACAGTGAAGCACGGAGGCCCTCACACTTGATGTTGAAGGAGGCATTGTTGGAGCGCGCCTCCTCCCCGCTCGCCGTGTTCACCGCCACGCACTGGAAGTTGCCGCTGTCCAGCCGGCGGTCCACGGCGGCGAACTTCAGGTTGCCGGCCTCCTGGAAACGGCGCTGTGTGTCGGCCAGGGGCTCGCCGTCCATCAGCCAGCGTAGACGCACCCCCGCAAGGGCGCTGGCCTCGCACCGCAGCATGGCGCTGCGGCCGTGCAGGGCGTCCTGCGATTTGGGCTCCTTGGTGAAGTGCAGGGAAGCGGCCGTGTGTGCGACTGGAAGACAAGACGGGGGGGGGGTTAAAAAATAATACTCAGGTCAGCACTCCCCAGGGGAAAAATACCAAGGTTATGGAAGCCTTAGTCTTCTGTATCCCAAGCTAACCCTTCTCAAGTGGGAGGGGGGCACCAACCCCACGAACACACTGAAGCTGAGAGAGCCTGATTCAGGAGGTTCTGGGCTCTCCATTCACACCTGGTGGCTCAGCCTTGTGGGGCCCGGAGGCATACAGAGCGTGTGCATGCGCGTGTGTGTGCACATGTGTGTTTATGTGATGGCTGTGACACCGTGCAGCCGGAGAATATCACGACGGCAGCGAGCGCACGTGCTGGATGACCTTGAGAACCACGGCGCACCGGAATGCTTAGAAAGAGGCACACGCGTGTGTGGCTCCCCCTCCTCAAGGGGACAACAGCGACCCCTCCAGCACCCGCGAATCTCCAACCTAGGCTGGGGAGAGTCAGGCACAGGTAGCCAGGAGGGGATCGATAAGCGCTGGAGTGGCTGCAGCCTGTCACCCGGCGTACTTTGGTGCACTTTATCCCTCCCGCTTAATAGCAGCTGTCTGGGGAGAGACTCGGTAAAATGGCTCTTACCCTGACAGCCTTCTCTTAAAGACAAGGCTCTGAAAGCAGCATGGGGGGACTGAAAGGACCTTTGTGGAGTTTTGGGAGTGGGGGGGCTCTGAGACAGTCCCCCCCAACACATCATGCTCTCCACTGTAGCCCTCGCGATGGTGACACACGCTGAGCGTGAGACGGCCATTCAGCAGCTGTCCGCTGAGATAACCGTGTCCTGTCCCCCCCCCCCAAGACGGCCATTACTCCATCAGCCCAAAAGAATCTTTTTAGAAGAGTACCCCGTCTAAGGACAGCAGTGAGGTTCTGCTGCAACTGGACCCCCCCACTGCCACCGTTCTGGGTATACCAATGGCAGAAACACGGTTCGAGCTGCAGCCCTGGGAAGTAATAAAGATCGAAACTGAGGCGATGTCACTTAAGAGCCATGCCGTTTCAGGCAGCCTAAAACACAAACAGCGACATTCTCTCTTAAGCATGCAGCTCACGCCTTGATCCACAGCAGTTGGGTAATTACAGCAGATTCCCGAGGCAACACTAGAATTCCTGGTAGAACTCGACTTTGACAGGGAAGAAATGCAGAATGGTGCTGAGGAATGAGGCAGGGCAGTGATGACGCAAGGCTGGAGGATGGGGTGTGGCTCAGGGGCTTAGGGCACCGTGCCCATGCCAAGAAGGTTGTTGGTTCAAATCCCAGGGTTGGCAGAGTGACTTCACCGTTGGGCCCTTAAGCACGGCCTACAACCTCCAAATGCTCCAGGTTCTGCCTGACCCTGCCTTCTCAAAAAAATAAATGTGCAGTACCAGTCAAAAATTTGGACACGCCAAGACACCTATAAAGGAGAGTGATCACATGACCTGGCATTTCACACAAACGCAGTAGAACTGGTCTTTGAGGAGTTTGACCAGAAAGTGAAGGAAAAGTGGCCAATAGGTGTGAAGCATACAGCTATAGAGACCATAGCACAACTTAAAACAAAAATCTGCATTTTAAAATCCTGGTTTAATCCCAGTTCTGCTGGCAGAAGGCTACACTGAGCGGCAGGTTGCTTCCAGGTTCAACGTTTCTAAGACAGCAGTAGCCTACACAAGAACAATGTGAAGCAGGACACACTGGGAATGACCAGAAACCAGCCAGGTAATGAGCGGAAGTGACTTTCTAATGCCAGAGATGACTGTCAACTTATCCAGCAGTGCCTTATGAATCGGAGGGTGACATCAAGGGACCTTCAAAAGAAATGGGAAACATTAAGTGGTGTGACATGCACAGCTAGTACAGTTAGTATCCAGCTGCTAGAAGCAGGACTGAAGTCCCATAAAGCAAGGAAGAAGCCCTTCATTAAAGAGAAACATTGAAGAACCAGTTAAGTGGAAGGTGTGCGAGTCCCACGGACAGAGACCACCTCTGACTACCATGGAAACCACGACAGCCCCGCCCCTTTGCCCAGGGTTCCCACACTGGCTAAGAAAGGCTCGTCCGGCCCATGCAATCAGAGTCCCGTGAGGTCGTAACAAGACAGCAATGATGGCGGCTGGCAGTTAGCATGAAGTAACAAGGAGAAATTAACAATCGTAGAGGATCCCCTACAAACCGATTCGCTTCTTTGTTATCTTTAAATAGAAAAGAAAAATGAAGCCCGATGCCTTGAGAGGGACACTCCAGTTTCCATTAAGCACCACCCCTCCCTCCCCAACCCCCTGCCCTCATCAAAGACCTGAGGTTTGACGTTAAGCTTGAGTAGCCCTGTGGCTGCTGAACGCCAGCCCATCATATTCCACGCAAACCAATGACCCTGGCGACTTATTTGGTCTTAGATCCACCCCCCCCCAGCCCCCTGCCGCTCGCCCATTACAGCAGGAAGTGTGCAGCACTCAGCCTCATTCGCTCCATAGGTAAAGTAACGGAAAGATGGCCATCAGCCATAAAGGCATTACGGAGTCCCATCAGCACGGTGTCCAGGCTCATCGGGAAGGTTTCCGCTGGCGACCAGAACATCCTGCCGCCCAATCGAAGTCGAGAAGCTCGGGCGAGAATCCCGGAAAAGCAGAACAGAACCACTGCACTTTATAAGCTCGGAACCAAGGCATGCAACGCAGACTGCTGGGGAAACCTCTGTGGGGAAGGTTTATTATTCTTCATAGAAACCCAACACTTATCGGGAAAGAGACTGAATGGTACTTCACGCCTGGTAACTGGGGGAGTGGAGGACCTGGGGAATCAGTCCATTGGGGAGTGGCAGGAATGGTCAGGTTTCATGTGGGAGGAATGCTGTTATTGGATCCTTCAGGATTGTAGTTTGGCAGAGGTAAAACAGCAGCACACACTGGGGGGGGGGGGTGGGGCTGTCAGCCAGAACATCATTTTGGGTTGGACCCCTGTCATTTTTAATGTCATCACTATTCTGTGCAGAGATGGCTATTTTGGGGCTCACCAGGCGAGCGTAAGATAGGGTCCGTGGACCGTGGCACCAGCGACCTTAGTCCCGAGCGGCTTACTGAGCTTAATCGGGGTCACTGTGTGGCAGGATCAGCTTTGGCGCCAAATCTGTGTAACTCAACGTCAAAGCAGCCCCTGAGGTTATCACCAGGGTTCAGCACAGGAACAGGACATGTTGGTGACACAAAGCTTAATTCAGCAGTCAAGTATGTAAGTCTAATCTCACTAGTACTTAAACCGTTAAGAGGGTCAGGCAGCTCAACTCATCATAGGTTTACTCAAGGAGGAAGATTCACACTCCTCTTCCTTTACAGAAGCTCTGGCCTGTGGGACAGTGTTTTTATGGCCTATTACACTATATTGGTACGTGCGACTTGTTCTGGAATTACTCAAGTGGCCGCCTCTTGGGAGAAGGGCTCCTAGCCAGTGGCAGCCAGGTGAGTCTGACACCCTTTTTTCTGACCCCAATGAGAGCAGGACTGACCACAGACCACTGACGAAAACACAAGCAGGAATCATAACCATGAAAATTAGTGAAAAGGAGACAGAATTCATGATGGCATACAACGAGCACAGAGGGGCCCTGCCCTAGGTTTCACATCGCCCGGGAAATGGATGACGGAGGATGGAGGCGATTCGTGATGGCAAACCTGAGAGAGTGTTAATTTTAGCGTGCGAGGCAGGGGACAGTGAATCGAGGACACCTGGGGAACAGGTCCGACGGGGCCATCGATGCGGCCGAAGACAAACAGCAGGCACTCACACTGCCGACCTCTTCAGCAGCCAACTTTAGGCTGCCCTCTTGGGACGCGGCCAACTTCTTACTTACCGGCTTTTAGAAATCTTTACGCAAACAAAGAATCCTAAACCTGCAGCACAACTGCCTAG
>JAODKN010000063.1:4678428-4694525 GCA_026774425.1 Petrocephalus zakoni
AGTAAACTGGTTTCCTGAGGCTCAGTAGGCGAGGAACTGGGCACGAGGAACTGGGCACGAGGAACTGGGCACGAGGAGGTCCTTCAACAGCAAGGGGCTGATCTACAGGCTGGGAGAGAGTAAGGGAAGAAAGGGAGGCCTGAAACACCTCGAGTAGGATGCACCGAACTTAAACTTAAATCAGGAATAAGTCTGACCAAGGAGCCCTTTCAGTCCAGTATGACTTAAAAAATCACAGTGGTTCAAACCAATTCAGCAATTCAATATACAGTTTGTCATTAATTCATTTCCAGGGGCATTAATTACACTCTCTTCCTCTCTGACCCAAATCTCACGTTAGTTCAGGTTACTCTGCTCTTCATTACAGACGAGCTTTTTCATTTCAGCTCAAATTAACTCCTGACAAATTCCAAATTCATGCACTTCCTCCTCAAAGACTACAGTGAAGCCTCCATGGAAACTGGAAGAAAATGCAGGTGCATGATGCCTGTTCTTCACCGAAATCTTACTCAGTGCCTCTATTAAGATCCTAGTAGGAAACATCCTCAAAAAAAGGACATTCATGGGTGAAAAAACCTTTTGCGAGTGTCTATGGGGAAAAAAAAAAAAAAAAAAAACCTCAGAGGTTTTCATAATGATCGCTCACACCAAGCTCCTTTGTTACCAGGGAACTAGGTCTGTACAATTAACCACAGCGAAGCAAAGGAACAGACGAGCCCAGCCAGGCCATTAATCGCCACGTGCACCACATGACATACGGGCAGATTCAATTCTGCAGCCCGGCGAAAGGGCAACGTACAGCCTGGACTTTCCCAGGGTCATATTTACCGTTTCTAGTTTTTCGCTTTTTGCCCGCCGTATTATAGAGGTCCGACATACACACACGACAAACTGAGCTCATGGTTTAATACCCAGAGTTCAAGGGCACAATAAAAACACACAAAGGAAGTAGCACTGATGGACGGGGATACATTCAATGGCAGAATGTAAAAGGGCCAATGTGGGCACTGCAGACAGAACGCAGTGCACGCAGCGTGTTAAGGTACCCGCCTTTCCATTCCACTGTGGCCAGGACCAGTCATTATAAACACTCCAAAGGAGGGAGCCCATTCCCGAAGGAGGGGGGAATGCCCCGGAGGAGGTGAACATCTATGCAAAGTGCCTCTGACCTCTTTCTCTGTGGCCTCCCAATACGGACAGGGACACGCGTGAGGAGAGAGGCAAACGCGCACATACACAGGCACTGCCCAAAGATTCCATTCATTATTATTCTGCTCTGTGCCCTGTGCCGATGAAACCCTGCCCCGGGTGAGAGGTTGGAAGATGGACCATGATTTTTTTTAAAGATATGGCACCAGGTCCCTCGAGACTGCAGAGACATTGCTGTCCTGCCCCCAAAATACCAAAAACACCACAAAAAAGATACTTCCTCCCAAGTCTGGCTCACTGCCCTCGTTATGTGTAAGATAACAGCTCACCTATAGGATGAGTCTTATCAGTCCAACAACCTAAAGAAACTTTTTTAAACTCAGAAAAGGACCCCCCCATCCCTGCCCACAAAAAATATAATACTACAGCATATTACAGGCATTGTTTGCGATTCATTTTCGCCCTACTCAGCTTCACCAACGGCGCCATGTTTATGTCCTCATAAACCAGGACTACACCACAGTGTGGATGGAATCCATACGGGCCTGAGTGCGAGGTGCACTTCTCAGAGTCAGGCGCTGGTGTCCATCCCGTGCCAGGCGGCCACCCACGAGACGGCCCCCCGGCCGCCTGCAGCACTCTGATAACCCTCCTGTTATCGGCATCCACTCTGCATAAATGTAAACCTTCCAGCAGCACCAAAAAAACTCTGATTTGAGCATAACTCCCCCAGTTTATACCTACTTCAAAAGTGCACCATTCACACTCACTAACTTTTTTTCTTTATGTAAAGTGGACTCAAGTCTATGTTCATAATCTTTTTAATTGGCAAGATTCAGTAGTTCTGAGCATGGGCATGTCACTGTATAAATATCTACTCCAAAGCCAAATATTCAAGGTTCTCCAAACCCAAACACCTGTGATGCTGCATGGGGAGAAAGGCACAGGAATATTCGTTTATAGACATATAGTCTTAATCCAGGGAGTTATGTCTACAAGGTGGGGGGGGACATGCCAGCCCCCCACCTGCGTGCCCCCCAGACGCGGCTTGTCCCAGATCCCCCGAAATCGCTTCGCCTGCACCCGTCTGAACGCAAACACCTGGGGAAAGTTTCCATTGGGGTGTTTCGGGAGGATGGCAATGGTGCAACTTCATACTAACAGCGGGAAGTTCCAGCCTGCCAGTCGCCTGTGACCGGAGACGCGTTATGTGTCGGCATTTGGACCGGGGCTTCACGGCACCAAACTACCGGGGACTCGGGGCCCCGGCGCCGGGCTGCGCTGCTCATTATCCGGCTGGCTCTCCGTGCCCTCCGTGCCCTCCGGGGCGGCTGCTTGCCGGTGTGAGTGACGGTCCGCTTACCTCCGGAGCTGAGCACGCCGACCAGCAGCAGCAGAGCCGCCGGCGAGCGCAGGCAGTCCCGCGTCCTGCCGCCCGAGCCGGGGCACTTTCCGCAGCGCTTCCGCGGCAGCCCCATGCCTGCCGCCGAGTCCGTCCCGGAGAGTTGGAGCACCGATCGCCGGCGGAAGGGGGGCGCGCTGCCCTGCGAGCCGAGGGGGGGAGTGTAAGAAAGTCCCGGGAGTCTGAGTCCGGGGCAACAGACGCTGGTTTCTATAGCGATTCCTGCGCAGCCTGCGGAGTTGCGTGCGCTATTCCGGGGCGGGTACCCCCCTTTCACGGGGAAGGCTGCCCTCCGCGGCGGGGACAGTGACCATCCGAGCGCTGAGTGACTCCCTCCTCTGCGCCGGGAGCCGCTCCAAAGACCCCCAGCCCGCCGACTAATTCCCCCCCGCCAGCCACCGCACGGGTTTCGCGCACCGTTCTCTCCCTCCCTCCGTTCTTTCTTTCTCCCTCCCTCCACTCCTCCTTTCGCCGCTTCCGGTGTTCATGGCACACCGGGCGCGTAGCCGGGGAGAAGGAGCGCTGCTGCGACCTTCTGGCGGCGAGGCGCGACTGTCTCCTTTCGGGCGCAGGGCTGCGCGGTTCGCTAATGTACCTCCAGATATGCACCCCCCCGCTTTCAGCATTTAACACTGTGCATCAAATAAAACGACTCATTTGAAATATCATTCAGGGTTGTATATATATATATATATATATATATATATATATTTATATTTAAAAATCACATTTCCAAACTTCAAAAACTCCACAGTATCGTAAGGACTTTAAACGGGACACTAATAAAAGCTGTGTACATAAACAGGGAAAGTAGAGTTTATTATATATTCTGTTTGCCCTAGTCAGAACCACATGTGGTTAAGGCGGCTCGGGATAAAACCACACCACTCCGACCCGATTCATTTGGGCCCACTAAACACACTGAAATAATTTGCTAAAATGAAAGGAAGGTTTATGGGAATCTTCAAAGCTGAATCCAAATGCTGATCAGATTTTCTGAAGTGGTCCTTGCCAGCATGCTAACTCAGCAAAGCGACTATGCCCGACGTACAAGGCCTCTTCAAACTGGGTTAGGACAGGGGAAAACCGTTTGGATTCCTGTGACCAAAGCCGTGGCTTCCCCACTGAGCTATGAGACTTTTCCTCCGTGCCATGAAGAGTCCACACATAACGTCCAAGATGTATGAAGGCAATTTCAAGCTTTTGAAAGCATAAATATCTTGGCTTTTTCTCCTGCATTAACGGCCCCACCTGAGAGGACATTGGAGGTCCTCCGTCTGCCATCGCTGGACCTTTCACACGCGTGGGGTGACAGCCCATCCAGATGGGTGAGGCCTGCATCAGCGTCAGCTTGGGGCAAACTATCGCAGGTGCCAGTCTGTGCAGGCGGGCCATATTATTGCACCTTTGAATGTGTTAGTGGAATTGCAAAAATATTACAAGGTATAACATACACATAAATTTGTCATGCATTATCATATATTTAGCCATTGGACAACGAAATGCTATTATTTCCTTTTGGACAAAAACATTATGCATACTTATTCATCTTACTATTACAGTAGGCTAGAATGTTGTGGTATAGGTCTCAAAGACGTTGTATACTGACATCATCAGTTTATGTGCCAAATATTGCAGGTCTATTCTTGTGATGCCTGTTTGTGTATGTAACACGGCAGACTATTGTCTTCATTGTTTCAGAACCTTGTTTCAGAATTAGCTTCCCAGCTTGTTAGTTATGCATAAGTCATCTGGATAATTACACCACAAGATTTGACACCCATGGCAGAGACTGGATGATGCAAACTCTATTCATCCTAAGAGCAAGAATATCTATGTCAGCAAACTAATCTTTACTGGTGGCTTAGTCGTCATGCATTTGCCAGCAAGGTACCATGTGTAGACCCCACAGTTAGTCAAAATGTCTGAAAAGGCTGATCACAGACTTTCTCAGAACTGTTAAATGATATCAGTTACCTTAAACGCAATAGAACATATGTACCCAAATGAAACTAAATATCGTGTTCTGATCATCTTCCACACAAATATTTTAGGTCAGAGCCTTTACATAACTTTTTTTTTTAATTGAATTCTGGCTGCCGCTTCGCTGAGGTGGCTATATCATGCTTTTAAAGTCCGCCTAGTGGGGAAGCACTTTGAAGTCTTTAAAAAGGTATTACATCATACAAGCTCTTTGGGACTCTCTCAGAGCCGGAAATCAAAGAGGCCAAGGGAAATCTGAGGGAATAGCCAAGTAGCACTATGAGCGGCGCTTTGCAGCTATCAGACGCAAGCTTATGTCTGCATATTTAATTAACCAAGGTGCCCTGTCACATCCCATCTGCCAATGAAGCGATTTGTTGGGGAAAATCACCTCCTGTCACTGTCCCGTTGGAAGAGTCAAGCCGGGTGCACTAGGGGATGACCCTCGAACGGCAGATGCTGGATCACTACGTCCAGTTTTAGCTAGAGGGATTTCTAGGAAGGTGGATATGAGCTGCATCTTCCACTCCAGCAGAGGGGTAGGAGGCACCTTGGCAGGGGGGACGCCTCAGAATTGCAACGGATGTCGAGGCCTACCGGAGGAAGCCTCATTGATTGGGTAGCCGGCTGGCCTGCTGCCCCAACGCCTTTGCCAACGAGATCATTTATTGCCAATGACTAATTAACTGTGAAAGCCAGATTTCCCACCACATCGCCTCACACGTGCACGGATGCGGGTGCACCAGTGGACAGGGAGTAGTGTTTCCATGGCAACGATTACTAGACGATGATGGGCTAGGACATATTTTACATCTAATCTCCTGCGATAGCGTTCGAGACAGTGGCGGCTGCTTGGGGGGCCTTCGGTGCACAGAGTGACAGGCGATTGAGAGTCAGGAGCTCAGTAATGCATGAGGTTTACTCAGTCGACTAGTGTGAAAGCAGCATCCTTAGAGCTGAGGCTGATACACTCCATCATTTATTGGCACGGTAGCTGCCTTGAGCTCATGCTTACAATTATAGATACTTCCTTTGCATGTTCTGATGGGTGTTTTTGTTTGAGACCTTGACTTGAGGTCACAGCCACCACTCCAGCAAGCCTCAGGAGGCCCATGGGAATGAACTGTATCAAAGATGGGAAGGTACGAGAAACAATATCAAACTGAGGAAGAAACCTCTCGAGGTTACAAAACGATATCCAAATTCTAACACTCAATATAAGTCACATAAGCCTGCATTGCTTTCCTCTCCAGTTTGAGTGCAGGATGGAGTTTAATGGACATCAGTCATACAGAAGTGTAGCTTACTTCAACAGCTTCCTCAATAACTATCTTCAATCAAAATGTATTAGTATGATTCAACACCATAACACCTTGCTTTTGTCTGAAATGTGGACGAAAAATGAGGGGTCAAGACTGAGTCCAGTGTTTATTCTTTATTTAACGTGAAACACAACCGTCAAGGTTAGCGCCCCCTAGCTTTTGCCCTCACTAAATCGTGGGCAACTGGGACGTTAAAGGACATAACCTGGAGATTGTGATGGCTTGGTTTCCATGGCTACCACACCCAACATAGAGAGCAGCGACTTCAAATAAAAAAAGAAAACAAGAAAGGTAGCGACTATCTCACCCCACCCCCCCAATCGATGAAGAGTATTTTTTGACACATTCACTTAACACGGTTAAACAAAGCTCGACTGGAAGGAACCATAGAGGAAATGACGACTAAACAAATCAGAAATGCGACCACCGTTTCCGAGCAATCTGGAAAAACAAGATGGGGATCAGTACCTATGCAAGAATTAAACGTCAGAATAAACAAAAACAAAAACAGAAAGAACATACGATTCGTCTCATTACACAAAGCAGCTCAGCATCATCAGCAGGCCTGATATTCATTAAGAAGGAAAAAAGCTTTTTAAGACTGTGCAAAAAATGACATTCCAGCATTACTAATGCAATTCATGCGTTTCAGTATTCAGTGTCCAAGTTCCAAGGATGTCACCAGTATGTGATGTCACCTTGGATATTAATGGTGACCGGTCCATCGTGTACAGCTGGTATGTCCATGACCGTGTAAACATGGCAAACATAAACCCATAAGTAACCACGACACCCTTGAGCCAGTCATGAGTTCTCTGAGTGGCCAGAATTTGATTAACGTAAGAGGCCTGTGGAGGTTTTTGACTGTCAACAATGGGGTGTCTATTAGGGGAGCAGTTTGTTAGCCCTGGGCTTCCTTATTGCCCAGGAGCGAGAACATGGCCTGCACTCTGCTATGGTACTGATGACACCAGTGGGACTCAGCAGCCCTGATCCCAAATCAGCTAGAGATTACACAGCCATAAATTATCAGGATAATAGTGCCAAGATGGTGCCTGTCTTCACAGGACTCGCCACTAGATTTTTATAATAATGCTAAAATCTGCTTATTGAAGATACGAATAGTGCCGTATGGATGTAGCACTATGTTCTGCGTCTGGCCCTGAAGCTGCACCATGAACCGAGTTCATTCCAGCTCATGTCGAGTCCAAGTATCATTAAATATTGTGCTTATCAAATTAGTTGCGTGATTGAAATCACACATGTACCGTATAGTAGTGGGAAAAAAAACTGTTCACATTATTTAATCAAACATAAAATTATAGATTTTTTAATGTAATTAATTTAATTTAAATCAACCAGCCAGTAGTGCAATGGTTTTGTTTTTTGATTATTTTGGGTAAAATCTTAATCTAAAATCTTAATATATCTTATTATCTACCGCGTTCTTAACTGACAAGGTCAGTTTTCCATAATGGAAATTGTGCATGCATTAAAGCAATTTTGTTAAACAGAATATCCCATACTGAAGTGTAGGATGTGAGCTGAAAACGGCTGGTACATCCATCCAGACATGTTTATTCACTACAGGGTCACAGTGAGCCTGCAACCCTCCTAAGAGCACAGGGCAGGGGACATCTTGGATGAGAGCACTTATACTTTACAGAACATGAGGGAGTCTTGGCATTAAAATGTGGCCTTTCTACATGATAATCTGCATTATAACACCAAGCCTGCTGGGATTTCAAATGGCAGGCTGTTAAAAGCGAGGGCCGTGTCCCATAAGCCGCTGTGGTTCAAGACAGCAGCTCAGCGCCGGCATGTGGAAGTCTGAAGACGACGGTAAAGTGCCACCGAGACACAATCAGATTATTAAAGCTCAAAAAAGCAGGAGCTTATCTGCCAGTGGGAGGCGAGGAGCCCCCGATTTGGATAAAAGCTGATGGACATACGAGTACAAACCAGAAGAATTATGGGCTGTAAGCTCAAACCCAGGCACTATTCTGACTGCAGCAGACGGATCCCAAAGACATATGCATATAATCCAGACCTAATCAATCTACTGCAGATTTCTGAAAGGACCTAATTTTCCACAACTGCAAAAAAACGAGGGCAAGTAGAAAAAAAATAATTGGACGACCCTAAAGTGACAACTCGGTGAGAATGGCTTGGGTGCATCACTCGGATATCATGTGCAAAGCTCTGTGTCACTGTCACTTGCTTGACACATAGTGTTACACAGAAATTACAAATAATAATAATAATAATAAAAAAACAATTTCTTAAAATCTTCTGCCTGTGATCTAGGTTCATTTTTCCAGTGACGTCTCACTTCCTGACCGCAAACAAGAGCATGCAGGATAGAGACGGGAGTAAACAGAAAAAAAATCACAGTGCGTGGGTGGCACAGGAGGACACAGGAAGAAAGCAGCACCAAAGGAACATGGGAAATGCGTTAAAAAGCATCGCTGATTGGCTACAGCATCAAGGTCAACAGCCCGAGCCTGCCGGCCCAGGTCCAGCGGACTGGACCGGAACGGGACACTGCTGACGAGATGCTGGCTGACTCTGCACCCTATTCATGTGGCTTCTGTTCTCCCCACCCCCACCACAGCCTCGCAGTGCAACTGGAGCTTTGGTGGAAGATCTTGCCTCTACTGTGTAAACAGTCATGAGAAACAGATGAGGCTTCACTGCAAGCTTCTAAAATAAACAAGATGGGAAGCACTGCCATAGACCGGGACACACTGAACGGAAGGGGCTGACTCGTCCCCCGGGGGCAGCAGTTTGCGGAGTGAAGTGGGGGCCCACAGGTCCTGAGACAGGTTACTGGCATGGGTCAAGGGTCAAGGTTAGGAAGGATGTGGGGGGTGCTCATTTCCCGCTGTAGAGATCGACGTTACTGGAGCTCAGGCCTCGGCTCTCTCTCAGCCTCCCGGCCCCAGGTCCCTGCGAGGAGCCAGAGGCAGAAACAGGAGGTCAGTAAGAGTGACATTAAACCCCTCGTACCCAGCAACGTCCGGGCCTAGGCACTGTCGGAGTGGGATTTTCCAGATGCTCCTCTGAATGCTACACTTGAAAACACATTTCCAGCACTTCCATTTATACACATTAATGATTACTGTACCGTTATTTAAAGTCAGATATTTGATAGGAGGCATAAGAGGCAAACAAAGGAGCCTGCCGCTGCATAGACGTGCAGGAACTGACATACGCATGGCACGATTCACTGCTTTGTTTTTTTTGTTGGTGTGAAATGTGTTTTGATAAAACAGTGGAATTCCTTGTTATACATTTTTTATTTTTAAATGATAAATTAGAAATGTGCCAGTTACTTGAAACTCCTGTTCCATGTACCCTAGATACACACCCCCAGAGTCTCGAGGGGCAATATATGTGTCACAGACAGAATCAAAGAGCGTGGTCACTGAGTCATGGAGAGTCACAGTGTTAATCAGGATGCCATACAGTGACTCAGTGAGCACTGCAGGGCCATCGAGGGCGTCATCAGCCAAACTCACTACGTAATTCCTGCAGTAAATCCCCCCCTCCCGGGTGCCTCACCTGAAAGGAGTCATCACCGGTATTCAAGAAGTTCAGAGAGTTTGCTCGTTTCATGCTGGGGGACGGGAGACAAGTGAGCCTGTCAGAACAAGCCGACCTGCGCATGCGGTTCTGCAGGTTAGGCTGGTATCGCGGGCCTGACCCCTGCAGCTTGTGCGCCGTCGCATCACTGCATACGCATACCCAGCAATAGAAAAACAGGCAGCAAAATGGCCAGATTCCTTTATTAAACGCACACTTTTTATGCTAAGTGAGGCTGGATGGTTAAAGAAGCATGTTAGCGTACGGGCACAACAACAGGGCCTGTTCTGGGAATCATTAACCGTAATGCCACCTGCTGGCCATGTCCTGCGGCTAAGTCTCTCCTGGCTGCTATGAGCCCCAACAGCTTTTCTGTGTTACAGCGTGCGACCCCACTGCCAGCCCCCCCCAGCCGCCATGCTCCGCCCCCCCCATCCCAGCCCAGCCCAGCCCAGCCCAGCCCAGCCCGCCTCACCTGCTCGGTGTCTCGGCCTGCAGATTCACCTGCAGCTTCTTCACCAGCATCTCGCTGCTCCTACGCAGCACGTCACGCAGCTTCCCCAGCGAGCCGCTGCGCCTCAGGGCCCCACTGCCGTCCTGTGGGTAGAGCCCCGCGGGTCACTGACCTCTGACCCCTGAGTGCCAGCATGAGACCGCAGCTCACCACAGGCTGCGGTTCATTCGGCTCAGGTGTGTGACTCCATGTCTGAACGTAAATCAGCTGAAAGTACCTTGTTCAATCATATCCTGACTGCTGCTGACATGACTGAGGCGTCAAACCTCGTTTTGGTGGGATTCTTGCTCTCAATCATTAATCTATTGAACTCACTTCCTATTGGTCTAAAACAGGCAGACATCATACGGTAATCATAACTGCCACAGGACTGTCCAAGTTTACTGTGGTCATAAATTTAGGTGATCAATCCCTGAGGCACAATTTGATTTAAGCAGCACACAGAGACAGTCTTCTTTTCAGCTACATGGCAGTTGTGGGGGGGGGGTGCTTTCTGCCTGTGTAACAGAAGGTTTATCTGAATGGACCTTCAGTCAGAGGCCCTGTTTGTATCTGCATCTCCCCGCACTCACAACAGCATCGCCTTTGTTTACTGTGGTTTTGGAGCTATAAACCCTTAGAGTTCGCCACACAGCTGGAGGGCTCTGCGGCGTGCTGGGGTTAGATCTCTGTCAGACCGCAGAGACAAAGAACAGATATTCTATGAACAAACAGAGAGGAGCAACCTCCCCCCACGTCTTAGGCACCCCCGGCTTACACCTCATGGTAAATATGGCGCTTGTGTCTTAATGGGTATTCATGAGCTCATAAACACAGGCAGCTGTCTGAATTATATAGACATTTTCATAGCACACAGAGGTAGAGCTAAGGCGTGTGCCCTCGCTGCCAGCAGCTGGCTCCCAGACCCAGCACTCCTTAGCCTCACTACAGGGATGAAACCTGCATTTCTTTTGATTGTTCTGTGATTGTCCTTAAGTGGAGTTCCATGACGTTCGTCTATTCAGCCAGCTGTGCCCCTGTACCCATTCAGGTGAAGAATTTTATTCAGGATACCAGGACCGGCGTACACCCGGATGCCCCAACCCTCCCATTTCTGGGTAGGTAGGGAACACAATACAGTCTATGTACCCTGACCCATTCCAGGGAATTACCAGAGAAATGTAGTGCTTGTTTCATTGTGTCTAGTTCTGAACAACCATTTCTGTAATTCAATATTTTACATGACAATCAAATATGGCACTTGCTTCTACCTGCTGTTGTCATTGAAGTGATTAGTACAATAAAATCATGTGCAGTTTGCTTTGAATTGTACAATGTTTACACCAATCTGAATCAGGTGTGTCAATGCTGCAAAGATCACAATTGTAGTCAGCGCCAGGGCTGCTGAGGGTAACACTGGCCAGTAGAGGGAGCAAAAAACATACTGAACAACATTCCTACACACACTGATGGAGAAACTGTAGTCAACCACAATGTCCACTAGAGGGAACTGTAATCCTCTGAGAGTGAGCTTCCTAATGAGTGTACACAGAAATAATTTCGGCACCAATTTAGAAATCAGTCTAAACCTTCAAGCACCATTTCGATAGCTCTAAGTAATGGGAATATATCAAGATGGAATACTGCATTAAAACAGATAAAGGAGATTAACTTAAAATGGGTTTGGTAATGGGTTTGGTAATTGGAACTACAAGCCACACAAACACAAGGTTGGTGAGTAATTAGTTCTGGGTTTCATTCGAGATTCCCAGAATCACTTCTTTGACAATAGGTTCCATGGCAAAATGTGGATGATGTCATCTGTACCAGTGCAGGTGTAAGAAACACCAGGCATAAACAATCCATCCCTCAATCACTGACAAACATGCGCTTGGCACAGTAAAGGGGATCAGGAGAGAAATGGTTTGTATATAAAATTACTCATGGGTGTGCCAGAGATGGTGTGAACACGGGCTAAAGGCAAGTGAAAGGAAAACCGACGCAACCTCCCAAACACACTTAGAGCTCCTTATGGTGCCAGAGGCACTGGCCCTCGGCTATTCATGTCTTAGGATCATGTTAGGAGTTTAAATAGCCATTCTTGGTGCAGAGCTCTCAAATGGGAGACCAGAAGGGGCTAGCAGTTGGTCATCCACCAGGGACATCAGGACTCCAGAAACGCCAGGGAACTGAAAATGGGCCAGTCCTGATTTGCACCTTATGGAAGAAGGCCATAAATCACCCTCCTCCTTTGTACCCTGGGTGACCTGTGCTTGGTCATCTTCATATCAGTGAACAATGGCAAGGTTATGCACGCTACAGATTTATGTGAAATGTTATTCATGCCGCCGAGCATCTAAATTCACCAACCTTTGGCTGCCCTGCTGGGGAGACCATGCTGGCATATGGCAGGGCAGAGAGCAGCCAGGTGGGGGGCATTAGGGCAGCGCAGCGAAGCAGAATGGGGGCGGCCTGCCCTGGCCAGCATTAGGGACAACTGGCAGTGCGGTAATGCCATGGGCTAGGCTGTAGGGGGCGCTGTGCGGTAATGCCATGGGCTAGGCTGTAGGGGGCGCTGTGCCGGGACTTACCTCTGGGCCTGAACACAAGCACGTACGGAAGAAAAGCACTCCCAACCTCACAAATGGAAGTCTTTATTTAAGAATGTCAACAGTGGTGGAGTAACATTCATCACAATGCAAAATGGCGACGGCACGTAGCGTACTAGCATGGAACCTACTGAGCTGTCACAGAGCCGTTTCGTACTGATCTAGAAACAAGGTTTACAGTGTAATAGTAGCTCAATAAATAATAGGCATTCCACTACACACAGCACGCGCACAAACACACCTGAGGTGCCAACAAGAGCTGTGTGTGTGATCAGCTTCTGACTCCCCCATTGCTTTCCGACGCTGATAGGTACTACACGCGAATCACTTCATGAGGACAAGAATTGGGGGATGGGGGGGGCACTTTAAGAATGTGCACGCACCTTAAATCCATAATAAGATGTATATATTTATATATATAACCAGGCTTAAGCATATTATTCAAATATTACATTCAAATAATTTAACACTTAAATATGAATACCTGTCATAAATAGCAGACTGCCTATCGGACGTGACACGCGCACAGAAAGACCACCAGGAGGCGCAATGTTCCAGGAACACGAGGCAGCACATGCCTAGTAGTGTGTAGGATTGGGAAGCATGATAGTGACATTTGAGAGTATAAAAACAGAGCAGCCCCTCCTCCCCCATGCTTGCCTGACTGCTATGTCTCTAATCCTGTGGCATTCCGGCATGTGCTAGACCCTCATGACGGGGCCCTCAGGGGTGTGGCTGCTCCCCCACCTGTAACCGGCAGCCTTTCCCTTTGTAATACATATACGCCATTTCTTTGTAAACATGGGCATCACTAGAAGCTTGGGGAGGGGGCGGACAAGGCCTCCCGCGTCATACGGGATGAGGCATGGGGAGAGCATCAGGAAGCCCAGACGGGGTCTGCAGCAAGCCAAGCACGTCACTCACTCTCCTCATTCCAGTACAACCCGCCCCACTCTGCTCTAATACAGCACCCAGCCCAATCTATATTAACTCAGAATTCTTAAACATCCCCAAGCAATATAAAAATTATGAAACCTAAAATGAATTAGAATACTAAAATTAAAAAAAATAAAAATCACACAAGAACTTCCAAGATGGCAGCTAGCCAGCCATCCCTGTACTGAATCTCTTCCCTTTCAAAATAATAAAAAAAAAAAAAAGCACAGCAACATGCAATTAACAGACAACGAGTATGGGTCTGGGACCCCGAGCGGAGCATGTGGGAATGGCAGTGCGCATAAAACTTTATTCATACCTGCCCCCCCCCTTTTTTCTTTAAAACAAAAGTCACCGTATGTACACAAGAAACCAAACTTTCTGCAACAAGATGGCCGATTGCCGGCACCCAAAGAGACTTGGTTACTTGGAGATGTGGTTATTTGGTTGCCGCAGGTGGGATCAGCTGGTTTCCTCCAACTACTAACGATGCAATTAGTGCATGGAAGGTGCCAGGGGTGTCTCTGGGGGGATACTGCTAGGGTCTGAGGGGAATCGCGAAACCCACCCTTCCTCAGAAGCCTAGGGGTGACCTTCGGTACTTGGGAACCAAGGGATAGGGGAGGGGAGCGTGAAGGCGTGGGTCACGCGGGCAGACGTGCCCCGGAGGCCTAGTCGCCCACCTTCCCAGCATCCCTGCTCCCTCTGACATCACCAGCTCAAACTCAGCTGCCTATCAGCTTACAAACGATACAGCAGGTGACGAATGAGAGGGCGATGGGGTAAATTAGTGACAGATCTGAGAGGGGGGGGCTCCTGGAAGGAGGGTGGCAAATGAGGGGTGCCAAGCGGTGCTGAAGGCGGCACGTCCCCAAGGTACTCGGGTAAGAGTTCAACGAAGCAATGAGAGGCTGGCAGGCGTCGCCCAAAAAGACACCGGAAATGGCAGAGGAAGGTTTCATGTGGGAGTAAAAAGCCGGACGGGACGACGGGAGAAATCCTCGGATTTCCCTATTTGTTGGGGAGGGACTGAGCATTTGGCGGGAAAAATCGCAGCGACTTAAGCCTACGGCAGGAAGGAGAGAAGAGACACACAACACCAGGTGAAATTAAGATACCGTTCAGACAAAAAGATCCAGAAACAACACAGAAGGGTCAGGCAGCGGTACCTGGTCAGTGAGAAAGCAGGGCCAGGTTTCAGACGGGCGTGTTCCTCAGTGTCAGGCTTGGTGCTTTCAGACACTTACCAGCATATCAACAAGAAGGAGCAGTGAGCATCTGAGCAGTTCTAAAATTTTACTGGCACTCTGATACTGCTTTACAGTGCGCCAGTCTTTTTACAGGCGTTTACAGAGAGCGGCATACGCCCGCCAGATCACTACTCCCACCCCTGTACGTGCAGGCCAAAGGCTGCGTTACACTACGACCGAGTGGCCAGAACACTGACGACACACAAGCCCGGAATTTGCTCAAGGTGGCAGCCGCCCCTGTGAGTTTAACCTGGCTGGGCCACAGGCTAAAAGCTCCACAGTGGTAAGTGTCAGGCAGCTGCCCTGTGAGTTTAACCTGGCTGGGCCACAGGTTAAAAGCTCCACAGTGGTAAGTGTCAGGCAGCTGCCCTGTGAGTTTAACCTGGCTGGGCCACAGGCTAAAAGCTCCACAGTGGTAAGTGTCAGGACCAAACCCCCGAAATGAGTCAGCTAAAAATCGGCCAGCTCTCAGACACCGCTGAGCGTTTAGGTGACCACCATGCCCATGATGCTGATGCTGTGGGCGGGGGCAGCTTTGTGGCTCCTCCCCCCACTAGCCAGCAGTTAGAAGCGTGCAGCTGGGTCCTTCCTACAGTGGCACAGGCATAGTGACACCAAGGGAGTTATTCTAATGGTTTTCCAGCCGCCATTAGAGTAGGGGCTTCTCTGGGGGGCTCGGTTGTGGAAGCATGCCTTACCAATAAGAGTGCCCTCCCATGGCCAGTCGGTGTGTGTAACAGCCCCTTCCTCATGAGGGAATTTAGGTGCTGCAGGGATGACTGGTCGCTATATAGTGTGGCCATTTGTGGTACCACTACAGCAGAAGGTCACGGCGGCCAGACGGGGTTTATCGTATTTTCGGGGGTGAGGCAGCTGCCAGACTTTTGATCTTGAGAAGCACAGAAATTATATGCTGCACCAGGGAAGAGGAGTATGACCAAAAAAAAAAAATAAAGGTAAACACTGGCCTGAGTACATTACAACGAATGCATTACAAGATTTAATGTCTCGGGGCCCATGAGACAGCTCCATGGTTACTGATGACCTCAATGAAGAGGTCTGGTTGCCATGGAAACCACCAGCAACCTTACGATCCTACATATACATGAGTACGTAGGTGCTTTGTATTGCACTACTCTACTTACACTGTAATCCAGGTAAGATATTCTTAGGTGACCTTACAAATGACAGTGTTCAATATTGTCATAGTATTTTTCTTCCCCAGATATTATTATTCTTGTATATGGTCACTGGCATTTAGGCAGAGCAAACAGCTCACCTCATTACCCCAGAGCAGCATATATAAATTAAAAAAAATAATAATAAAAAATCCGCGCCCGCCCCCCCCCCCCCCCCCCCGCCCGCCCC
>JAODKN010000063.1:4700256-4712830 GCA_026774425.1 Petrocephalus zakoni
CCCCCCCCCCCCCCCCCCCCCCCCCCCCGCTTCACAACACCCGCCCGGCACATCACCCAACGCCTCCTTACTTCCAGGAGACAAGCAGCACCAGTTTGTCATAGTCACAAATAATCCCACGTAATTCCTTCTGACACACTGAAGCTACAGTAACACATTAACAGCGTAAACGGGCATCAGCAATAATTACTGCAAAGGGAGATCACGTCTTTCAAGTGGAATTAAAAAAAAAAAAAAAAAAAAAACTCATTCGCTGATACCCGAGTCAAATTGCATGTGTCAGCCTGTGTGATGCGGCAGGGGAGGCTGGGGGCGGCGAGGTACCTTCTCACGGATCTCCAGGGCCCTCTTGCAGAGAGGCTCTGCCTCCTTGTACTTGCCCCTCTTCCCATAGAGCACAGCCAGGTTGTTCAGTGTGGCAGCCACCTGGGCGAGGGCAGAAACGCACCGCGTTACGACGCATTTGCGTGACCCCTGACCCTGCAGCCGTTTATCGACGTGCAAACGGCATTGCGGGAAGTCGTCAGCACTGCAGTTACCATAAACAATCAATGTGACCTCATGCACATAAACCAGCGGCCAGCTTTTCGGCTGCTGCATACGCGATGTTGGGAGGTGGTCTGCGGGCCGCTTACCGCTGGGTGGTCTTTTCCCAAGGTCTTCTCACGGATGGACAGGGCATCATTGAGCAGGTGGGCGGCTTCCTTGTACTTGTTCTGATCCCTGAACAGGAAAGACAGTCAGGTTTCAGCTTCTCTCCTACAGCAGCATGTCAGTAGATGGGCCTCAAGCAACAGGGTTGACTGAACGTCACTAAAATCACCCAACAGTCAGCAGGATGGACTTTTAGACCAAGTTGGGTGACCAACTTGCATGAGCCATTAGTCCTGACGCTAGTAGGTACTGCTGAGGACACACCTGTAGACCAGGGCCAGGATATTGAGCATGGTGGCCACGTCGGGGTGGTCGTGGCCCGAGGTCTTCTCCAGGTCCTCCAGGGCCTGCTTGCAGAGCGGCACGGCCACCTCATAGCGGCCCTGGGAGGCATACTGGATCACCAGGTTGTGCAGGGTGCGCAGGCGAGCCGGGATCTCATAGCCGCCCTGCTGGGCCGCTGCCACTGCCGCGCTGTTGTGCGGATGTTGCACTGTACCCAGGAGAGGAGGGAGTGTTAGAGGTCAGTGTGGGAGGGGCTGCCATTCACTAATCTGTGCAAAGATTGAAAGAGGTGCGTGACAAGAGGCTCTTACTTCCTTGGCCATGCTCATCCTCGTCATTGGGGAACAGGTCATCCAGAGAATCCTTGGGGGGTTCTCCATCCTTCTCCTCCTGAAACAGAAAGCCAATGGTCAGCTTCCTGCTGGGAGGTGGGGCATGTGACCCTCACCAACAAATGAGGTATGCCTCCAGAGAAAAGGCCGTCTTTGATTGGATCCAAACTCCAAACTAACATTATATTTATTGCTGATCTACAATTCCCCCTCCCCCACAAAAGTATCACTTAATTTAAAAGGTGAGTGAAGATAAATCCCAGCGCACACAGTCTGTACAGGACAGAGCCGTCTGCCCCAGCCCTTCCAAAAAAAAAAAAAAAAAAAACCACGACGTTCAGCCCCTTCCCGGACATGCTCATGTGACTTCAGAGCATGTGATGTGTCTTATTGGTGATCAGTACAGCCAGGGTCCCGGTACAGTGCTGTGATGACACTGACTGAGCTGCACTCGAGAGCGTGCTCACACCAACACCCCCGACGAGCATCACGGAAGCACTCCTTGACGCATTCAAACTCCTGAACATAGAAAGCTACCCAGGGATTAGCATTTACTGGGGGCCTGCAGAGCTCAGCAGTCAGAGCGATTAAATGCCCCCCACCACAGTGGAAAGCAGAGCAGGACTATTGCCGAATGAAAGATCAATATGCCCCCGACTCGACTTGGGCACTTCCTCCTAATACCACGTCTCTGAAAGTCCTGGCATGGCTGCATCACAGCTTCATTCCTGCCAACATCTCTTGGTAAAGGCCTATAAAGGGCAGCCATTTTGAAATTTTCCAGCATCTTACCATCACAGTATTCAGCCAAAGTGTGTAACCCTATCCCTTATACAGGCCATTAAGTCTGGAAAAAAGAAAAAAACCACCAGGGGAGATATTCTATGCTTCCATTATCCGGTTCATGACGTCAAACGAGACATATACCAGAAAACCACTGAGCTAAAGCAAATTATTATTAACATCCTGGACGGCTGACATGGATTAATCCCAGTTGTGCTCCCCCCGAGCCCCAAAGGAGATGGGATTTGAGGCACTTGCTGGGAACAGACGGCTCTGCTGTAGGCAGACAAGCTGGCCAATCAGCAGAAGGTGTCCTCTACAGAGGACAGAGTAGCCAACACGAGGACACGGGAAGCCCTGGAGTGCCGCGGGCCCGCGGCGGCCCTTACCGCCGGGGACGCGTCCTCGTCGTACTTCTTCAGCTGGTTCATGAACTCCAGGTGCTTCTTCTCCTCTTCCAGCTGGGCCACGCTCTGCTCGCTCTTCTGCAGCTTCTGCTGCGTGTTGGCCAGCTCGTCCCGCAGCCACTGGTTCTCCTGGCACAGGCGGCGCACCTGAGCCCGCAGCTTCTGCTTCTCCGACTCGACGGCGTTTAGGTGGCTGGACAGCGCCATCATCACCTGGAGGGAGAGGAGTGGCCAGAGGCCGAGGGCTGAAGGGCTGCCGCAAATCAATGAGGCTTCCAGGCCAAGGAAGAAGCCAGAGATACATGACTCTCAATGATATGCGAGAGAAGGAAGCAGTGAAGCAGGCCTAACTCGAAAACTACCACCCCCCCCCCCCCCCCCCCACACACACCTGGGCCTCCCCCAGCCCCAGCTCGATCATCTCCACCGACTTGCGCAGAAGGTTGGACTTCTCATGCACCAGGTTGGCCTCCTCATCCTTCTTCAGGCACTTGATGGTCTCCAGCAGGCTGTGCAGGATGGAGTTGTGCTCATTCTTCAGCGCCTCCAGGCCCTGGATTACCAGCTTGGTGTTGGAGATGATCTCTTCCTGCGACAGCT
This sequence comes from Petrocephalus zakoni, assembly GCA_026774425.1. Lineage (NCBI taxonomy): Eukaryota > Metazoa > Chordata > Actinopteri > Osteoglossiformes > Mormyridae > Petrocephalus > Petrocephalus zakoni. Next base: position 4,703,318 of record JAODKN010000063.1, read on the forward strand.
TCTCCAGCTTCTCTTCCCGTGGGTAGACCATAGTGGACATCTTCTACTGGAGACGACCTGCACAGGAAGAAGGAGTCAGTCAACCTTAAAGCTCCTGCCCAACTTCCTGGTTCTTACAACTGGAAGTCAGATACTTAGAGCCACAACAAAACGTACAACTTGGGCCGGGGAGCCAGAGAGATTATGTGAGCTTAACCTACAGACACCACCACCAACCTAGACTCTCTTGTACTCTAACGTGTAATGAGGGCAATAAACACTGCACATCACCATTGGGGCACATGGTTTAGCCAACAGCAGTTACCAATTCAGCACTTGTGTAACTACACAGGATCAACTTGCATGCTTAAAAAACACTGGCAGACGCTGAATGTTTACCCAAGAAAGGGGACCTTACTGAAGACTGCTGCATTCTGCTTAACCCCACAACCAAGTGTCAGGGGTCATCATCAATGTATCTTGTTCCAGGAGAAAAAGAAATTACCATCATTTGCAAATTTTTCACAATTTTTTTTCTTAGGAACTGAAAATCAAAAGTTTTTTTTTTTTTGGTTGAGAAACAGCTTAACACAATGTGACTGAGCGACTAGCGAGTGGAGAATACAGCATTGTGCCTTCAAAACAAATGGAGACTGGAGAGACTGAGGCCAGGTTTCATCACCCACAAACACAAAGCGGCCCTCAGGGAAGAGGGTGGGTGGGCCCCAGTGTACCCAGCCTCAAGATAATGGGTTTCCCCCCCCCCCCATATCAAAAGCAGCTTAGTATGCCTCAATTCTGCAAAAAACTGGGATGGTGTGATTTAGACTAACATCCCCCTGCAGCTGTCCATTCTGAAATATTGGAGATAAATATCAGTGACAGTCGTGCAGAATTACTAAGTGATGGAACATGTTGCCATGGCGACTGGACAGCCGTGCATTTGGTAAGCATTGACCAGACAAGCGAGGACAGGGGAGGTGACACTCCATCACCAAATTCCCAAACGACAATCTCTCAACATTCAGCACGGATTTAACAAGACAGTCACTCGTCCTGGGCATATCAATGCAATATAAAAAGTCACAAAAATCCAACTAGGCTGCCATTACATACAAGAGGAAAGCAAGCCCCTTAGCAGAAACACAAACCTATATCATTATCATATTGTCTGATTAATTATTAACCAGCTGGGAAATAAGCAGCTCATTTGACCTACTGAGTCACTGGGTACACTGCAGGTGTGGCTGAGGAGGGGGCGGGGCCTACAGACCGGGGTCAAAAGGCAGCGACCCCCAGCGGCACACACAGCGGTGCCAGTCTGTTGTGAGAGACAGGATGTGCATGTAACTGCAGCCATCCAGAGCCAGCTGCTGCCTGTCACCTGGCATTTATCACCCTGCACCACCACACTGAGCTCAGGCCACCTCCCAAGCCAGACTGGAGCCCCCCCCCCAAAGAAAGAAAGGAGGGCTAATTACTGTCAGCGAGTGATAGAACAAATCAAAACTGATGAAGATTAAAAACCATAGGTTAAGTCCTGAAGGGGATCTGGTTATATACTTTCAATCTAAAGACGAACAAGATGAAAATGTGTGATAAGAGAAATATGCGCAGTCTCATTTATCCAAAAAAAACTATTTTGCTGCAACATCGGCTCATTTGCCTGATCTTGACAAGATGCAGCTCCGTTGGAGCACGAAGTGAACATAGCATTAGCATACAAGCGATAAGAGGAGAAGCCAGCTAAGCACCATCTGCTAAGCCCTCAAATTAGGGGCCAGCAAAAGCACTGTGGCCGCACTCCACGCTACCCCCCGCTGGGCTGACGGAGCACTGCATCAGCTCTCCGTGGGTGGCCAAGGGACTACACAAACAAGCCTAATGACGGGTTAGACTGTGCCAGACAGCAATTTTATAATCCAAAGAGAAGAAAAAAAATCATACAAGCATAAATCCGGGCGTTCAGATTTCAGTTAAATGATCAGTCTACACATCCAAAGGCCTCAGGCACAGGCTGAATGAAGACATAGTGTCCCAATATATGACAGCCCAGTTCCCAGCTGTGCTCTATTACGCAGCTCTCGGGCCGGCCTGCCACCCCATTAGAGGCGGAATCCGGCGATAAAGCCCCCCCCACGCCCAGCACTCCTAGCCGCTCTCCAGCAGGAGAGGCACAGTCGGCATTCAAGGTGACCTTTCATTTCCCAGTGTGCCGTGCGGCAGAGAAGAGGATGGAGCAGTCGGAACAGAGCGGGCCAAACAAAGCAGGCTCCCCGATGCCCACATCACATTGTTCACAGTGACGAGCCAATCGGGATGGGCAATATGAAATGGGCACGAGTAGCCATCGGGCTGGGCTGAATTTTCAGGGTCTGATTGGACATCTTTCCAACCGCCTCCGGTGGGACGCTAGGGGCACACTGTCCGCAAAGGGTGGGTCCATGGGAAGCGGGCCGATCCGGTCGGGTGAGTCACCCTGGGGATGAATCACCACGTCCACCGGCGTCATGCTGCCAGTCTCCCTTTCTGAACACCGGGCCTTTAAAACTGCTTATGCGGCCGGCAGGCCAAGTGTGTCCTCAACGAGAAAAAAATAAAAAATTACCTAATGGGGAGGTAGCAACAAAAGTACTGCCAACAAAAAGTAAATTAACACACTGATAAGAGGAAGGCGTCAGTCTCATTTAGAAAATCATTAATATTCATGAGATCCTATCATGTAGCAGTAGGCCGGCACAAGGATTTCATAGGAGGGGGGAACCACCAATCAGGTGACCTGGAGACAGAGGGCAGGAGGCGGAGCATACCTCAGGCAGGCTAGCGCGAAGCCAAGACTGGTGACAGCATCAGGCTCCTCAAATCACACGAGTCGAGTGCAGGAGGCATCGAGCGGCACATGATTCAAACGTGGCGAGGTGCGAGTAAGTGACTAACAAACTTTCGAAACTGGAGATCACATTCACAAAACAGTGTGGTGCTACGGACTTCAAATCACTAGACGCAAAAAGTAAGCCGTAACCAGATACGTCATGCAACTAACTGCCTCCGTTATGCTCAGTAAATTTTATTTAAGCCACTAAGAAAAAGGATTCCATGTGAGCCCTGCCAGAAATTTAGATTAAACACACACACACACACACGTCCACTCTCTGTGGGCCCTGTTCATCAAAAGGGCAAATTCTGAAATAAAAAGTTAAGACTCACTTCTAATCCACTCTGCAAACCTGGTGATAAGATATTAACACTACCAGGATTAATACGGCTTAAAATTTCAAATAAACTGCAAAGCGAATGCAGGGCCAGAGGCTGGAGCTTTTATGACAGCCAAGCGCAGGGCTGACAAATGACGAATAATGGAGGCTCTTGCCATTCAATCTCAGCTCCTCCCAGGCTTATCCTAGAGGCCCCGTCTTGGAGCCTGCGAAGCTCCTGAGGGCCCCACAATAAGAATGAGCTCAGAAAACCCACGTCTGGAGCTTCTGAGTGGCTGTGTAAACAAGGAATCAAAGGCAGTCAAACAGTTAATGTCACCCTCAGTGAATAAGCGACTGACATGTGAGGACCCAAGCAGGTCTGAAAAGCTAAATTGTGAGGCAGTGCCAACCTGCAGGCTAGTCAGCCTTTATTCTTTAGTCTGTCTTTTTTTTTATTGCAGATTTAAAAATCTGAGAGCTCCATTAGCATAAATGGAGTCAAAATCTCTCCTGCATCTGTGGGCCTATTCAACCGGCAGAAATCAAGTAACTGCAAGTCATGCATTACACTATTTTGGAGAGAGAGTCCGGTAATGAATGCAAACTTGCACGCTCCGATTTACAATGGAAAGCAAGCCGCTTAATGCAGTAAGCATTCCCTGCTCTGAGGAAGAGCCCATTCAAACTGACAATAAAACTACCATTTTTATTCTTAAATGTTTAACTGCTCTGTTAAAAAGGCTTCTCCCCCAGGCAAGGGCAGTACTAAGCCTACCCACCGCCCCAAACAGAGGCCCGTGACACACCAGGCCACCCATCCGGGGGCAGAGTGCTACAATAAAAACTGCAACCATGTTAAAATAACACCTCCTATTGCAGGCAGCGAAGACCCCAGTTAAATTAAGAAAAAATGGGGGGGAGGCGACATTTGTTTCAGATATCAGTGATCAATTATGTTAATTAAGGGCGGTACCTCAAAGATGACAGGCTGAATCCGGGCAACCGCCCTTTGTCTGACGGGAAATGTCATTAGCATCTCAGGACAGCAGCCATCAACTCTGCCCTGACGTTGATCTATAATTCAATACGGGAAGCCTCTGGACGAAAGCACCCCATCACCCTGTCCAGGGGCATCGCTAGTCAGACAACACCAAGGGTCTAGCACAGCAGAAGTGCAGAGAAGCTTTGCAGAAGGTCCTTTCATTACTGCCAGCAAACTAATGACAGAGACAGCAGAGCACGTTAAAGTGAGGTCAGTGTAACAAACCGCAGAATGGGACCATGCCGTGCCTCCTCGGGACAGAGCTGAGAGGACGGCCGAAATATCTGTGCCCCGCAGAGCCGAGCAGATAACGCCGCCACAAGTGCGCTGTGACCCCCAGAGCATCAGAAAGGCTTGTGGAACGCGAATCAGAAAGGGGGGGGGGCTGTACCACAACATGCAGAAACAGCCCCCGGAAAATGGCGCTTTACCTGAGATTCAGCAGGAGATGCTCATGGCCCGACGCAGGCTACGTCTCCTCCTTCTCACAAGCCGACGGAACAATAACTCCACCAAGGGCAAGAAGCGAGCGGTTACCGCGGAAACCGCACCGGGCGGGAGAAGCTGTCGAACCGAGCAGACCGGGGAAGCAGGAGCGCCAAAGAGCACGGGAGGGGAACAAAAGGAGAACGACGCAGCTCTGACCTTCCTGCTGCAAGCGAGAATAAGCTAGATCAGCGTTCTGCACAGCAGAGCAGCCTGGCAGTGCAGAGAGAGAGGGGGAGAAAGAGAGCGAGAGAGAGAGAGAGCGAGATGGGCGGGGTATGTCTGAACTGGGGGGGAGGGGGGCAGAACCTTATGAAGTCAGCGCCTCCGCAGTCGTCAATTCCTACAAAAGACACAAAGCAAGCGGCTCTACCACCAGGCTTGTTCACAAACAGCAATGGGGGCAGAGCCCAGGCGGTGGCCACACCCAACTCCACTTTACAGCCCCTCCTTCCATCTGGTGCAAAGCTGAATGCTGAACGCCTCCCGGCAAGGCTGCGGGGACCCACCTTCCCACGCTGGGAGGCACTCAAACACCCACCTGGCTGCTACCAGCCATTTCACTTGTTCATTATTTACTCTCATGCTGTACAGGAAGGGCAGCCTGCAAGGTTACAGATTTATCTAACCAGAACAACCGGGTCCTTACTGAAGACAAGCCACACACCATCAGCCACTGAGGACACGCCCCCTGTGCACAGAGAGCTACAGCTTAGCTCTAACCTACACTGTCCCAGGGAGCCTCCATCACTCCACAGTTAGAACGACATGAGTAGCTGGGGATTCACTCCTCAAGTCCCACTCAAGTCCATCTGGCATCCAAGTTACTGGTCACCAGAGTTGATGGGAGTAACAGTCTGCGAGCTGCATAAAACATCAGGAGCAGCATCATCGTAAAACTGACACTGCAGGATCCAAAAGGTGCCAAGTTAATTCTCACAGACAAGCAGCACTGCGAGTCCCAGAAAGGAGGCCAATCAGCGCCTGGCCGAATGGCTGTCGACTGAGGCCCTCCGATTCAACCGGGAGGAAGGTGGCAGGGAAAGATCAGCAGTGTTTTTCCTGTCACCTGAGCCTCTTTTTGTTAGTGGAGACTAAATAGCCTTCAGGTGCAATGAAAACAAATATGAATTACTCAAAGGTCAAATACGGCAATGCTGGGGAGGCTCACATACTAGTATCCAAGTAAAAGGCCGAGCTTCAGAACAGAGAGATTTGCTTATTCATACCTCCCTCGAGGGATTGCCAGGGATCGGGCTGCTGCAGAGAGCCTTGGCTGGGGTCCAGTCTGCATCAGTGGCATCCAGACCACACCCTAACTCTCCCCTCTGGCCAACACCTCAATTCAGTGTGGAACAACAGTTATGTTGTGCTTTGCACCCTACTGCCTGTAGAGGTCACAGCTGCCACGGGGCTGAAGTGGCTTTCCGGGCAGCTTCGTCAGCTGGCACCATACTTACATCCCATCTGACAGATGGGACGGGAGGGGGCTGAAGCACCAAGCCTCCTTACAACTCAATGTTTCCTCCCCTGAAATGCTCCACTGTAGAGCCAGACTCCCGCTGAGCGCCAAGACCCCAACCGACTTTCAAAAGTGCTTTCATTGTCTCCTCGTTCAGCTGCAAAATTTTATTATGGACCATTAAAAAGAGCAGTTATCTGCACAGCAGGCTTCCAGGGGAATGCAGGCATGTGGACGAGGGTGGCATCAAGAAAACCCAGGAATTATAGCCGATTCTGCCAGCTGAGAGAAGAGGAACCGTAAAAGCACAGAGAGGGTTTAAACCGTGTGCGATGTGAATGGTGAGCCAGTCAGCCCAGCGAAAACAAACAAGAAGATTACAGCCACACGGAAAGCAGCATTCACCACACATGAGATCGTACAGTGCGGGCTGAATGGTGAACGTGGCAGAGAGGCGGAGCAGTTAGTGGGAGAAAGTGATCAGATATGGGGAGCGTGCAGCACATTTTCAGCACCTCCCCCAAAGCTGCCATGACTAGCTCTCCCTGCTGTGGAACCAGCTCTGCCAACAGAAACAGAGACTAGCTCTTCAACTATGTCTTCCTAAGATCATTTCTTCAATGTGATCGACCCTGGCACGCGCACACACACACGGCTCTGAGACGAGCAGGGAGGGGTTTGGAGAGGGTGGGGCAGACAGCTGGAACCGGAGAGACTTACAACGTGGCCGTGCACAATCTGCCATTAACCCTAACATGCACACCCTCGCACTATAGCTTCACCCGTACGATTAACCAAACACAATGGACGGTGGTAGATTTTATAAACTGACATTTATAAATGAACAAATATGTAATGGCTATGGCGAAAGTTGCTAAACGGTGTTAACTAAATGAACACACACAGGCAGCTGGAGGTCTGCTGATGCACCAGGGTTAGGGATTTTTCTCCAGGGTATAATATAATTGGCTTCTCAGGATGAACACGTGGCTTAGAGCCCAAGTCAAAATCAGCAAATCTCCCGGTGGCATCCTCTGGGAACAAGTCCCACGCAATCTACCTCCACCTCGGAACTGTGCAGAGGGCAGATCTGAACAACACGCACTGTGGAAAGTCCCCGGGTACCACCAGGCCGGGGCTGACAGCCTATAAGCGGAGTCCAAAGCCAGGCCAATCAACAGCCCCCCATCAGAGGCACTCACTCACTCTCACAGTAAGCATTTCCAGATTAATAGCAATCTCCGGGGACTCCCTCCTGCCCAGAGCAAAACAGAAAACATATAAGATGAAGGCAAAATAAAAAGCTAGAAATCATACAGTTACTGCTGCATCAAAACAAACATGCAAGTTAACCAAGAAACGACAAAACTATGACACTTCAACGTGGGAACCAGTCTTCCCGACGGAGAAAAAAATATACAAGAGAACTTTAAGTAGAAATGTGGATAAATAAAATATTCTACATTATTTCAGGCAATGTACAGTGCCGAGTTTAATTTTAACTTCAGAAAAAAAAAACTATCAAATTAATACAAAATAAACAAAGCTTAACCTTTCAGTAAAATCCATATCAGCATTTACATAAAGTGAAAAATTGGATCAAGTTTTCCCTAAACTTAGAATGTTAAATTTAGGATGTACCAGAACAAAATATCCCTTAGATGTGTAAATTCTGCACCTCCTTTTGCCTCGTTAGGTAGAGATATTACCCCTTGAAAGATTACACCTAAACACATCATCCCAGACCCATCCGGAGCCACAATTAGATGAGGTCACTGAGTAAGTTTTGATTTCAAGATATGGTAACAGCCACAGTACAGCCTTCATATAAATAGACAAGCAGCACGAAATATTGCAGAGATGTTGGAGTTTAATACTGACTTGTGTGCAGACAGATCCCACAATAACTCGCAGCTAACAGTCATACTGATACATTAGGACCAGATCAGAGACACTGCCGCTAGGACATCGAGACCTTTGGTCCTTTTAGTCTTTGCAAGCACTGTTTATATGTTATGTATAAGGGCTTATAAACAAGATCCATTCAATCATTTCCCGAGTAGAGCCATAAGCCAGTGGATAAAGCAAGAGGCTTCCGAAAGAGGCTTAAAAACCCAAGGGGGCCTGCGATGATAAAAGCCCTCGGGGGGAAGGATCGGGGTTCACTGCTTAGGGGCGACAGAGCACCGAGCCCTAATGAGCCCCAGACCCTCATGTGGGGGCAGTGATGGGGCATTCTGCCAAAGGACTCCATCAGTAAAACGCTGCGTGATTTCAAGAAAAAACAGTGCATGATCGTAGGGTTAAAACCCCCCGAAACCTAGGAAAGCATATTATAACGTTACCATCCCATTTAATTCCATATAACACTGTCTATACAAGCAGTTTAGAGGTTACGCAACTTGCATGTGTCAGTATTGTGGTGGACACGGCTGGCCGAAGCGGACATTGTGGGGACCGGCGCGGGGGCACGACAGCCCAAGCCCAGAGCCCGCTCCCACCGAGCGACGGAAATGCGCGGCTACCGACCCCGACCGCGAACTACCCCGAGTAACGGGGATAAACGAGGGCAGGACACGGGGGTGCTGTCAGACGCTGCCCGGGGGGGGGCCCGGCGCGGAGCCGCTAGCCGCCTAGCATGCTAACGAGGCCGGCAAGCCTATGCGGGCCCGAGCTGCCGGCGCTTATTCGGCGTGGGCGGGATGAACAAGCGGGGGGCGACGCGGCGGGCCGCCGCCACTTACCGTCTCCCGTGCGGACCCGAGACCGAGAGGCCCGTCCCTCCAGCCGGCGATTAAAAACACGGACCGCGCTCTATAAAAGCCAGGGCCGCCTAGGCGACGCGCATTCCGCAGCAGTAACCGTCAGGAATGCGCACAAAATCCGAGCCGTCGGCCGAGCCCCTTTAAATCCAAGATGGCTGCCCGGTGAGGTCATGTTTTCCCAGAAGTCTTTGCGCAGCTTACGCATGACGTAGTACTTTTCAGTCCGCGGGGTGCGGCTCCGAGCTCGCGCTCATAACAGGGATTTATGGTTAAATAAGACGGGCGACGTAATTTGCGCCGTATAATTCCACTAGCCACTTTTTATACTGGTATAATTTTTCTTGCAAATTTATTCAACGACGACTGCATCTAAGGAATTATATACGTCTCAATCTACAGTTTTATTTTTTAATCTTCTGTTTTATCGTAATCGAGTATATCCTTTTCCAAAGGAAACTTGGTGCAGTTGCGCCACCATCCGACCAGATAGTGGAACTGGTTCCTTTTAACACTAGAAGGGCTGACTGCGTCAATTGACGCAAATCAAACAAAATCACTGCTATTTCTCATTGAAGTTATTGC
>JAODKN010000063.1:4726962-4739433 GCA_026774425.1 Petrocephalus zakoni
CAGACAGAGACAGAGAGAGACATACAGATACACGTTACAGAGAGAGAGACATACAGAGACACGTTACAGAGAGAGACAGGTACAGACAGAGACAGAGAGAGACGACACATTATAGAGACAGAGTCAGATACAGAGAGAGAGAGAGAGACAGGCAGAGATAGAGACACAGAGACACAGAGACATACAGAGACAGAAAAATATGCCCCCCCCCCCAGACACACTTCCCCAAAATGAAGATGCACAAAGCATCCTTATAAGAGCATGTGCTCGGCACACACTATCTGCCACACGCCTGTCCAGGAAGAGCCTTTGTTCTGGGATCCACCTGCCAGCCAACGCCAGGCCCCACGCGTGGCACACCTGTTCTCGCCCCCCCGAATCTTCGTCACCCACCTGGCCCTGCCAGTCCACCGCGTTGATGAGGATGATGCTCTCTGGCAGCCCCTCGTCGGAGATCAGGATCTGGTTCAGCTGGTCGTACACAGACTTCCTAGGGACCTAAAGACGAGGTGGGGAGGGGAGGGGAGGGGATGAGCGGTGAGGGGATGCCGTGGGAGCAGCCCTGGACCCAGGCTCCATCACAGGGCTTTGATGTGCTCTCCTGTTTCGAGCTTCCAGCCAAACCTTCAGAGGAGCCAAACCGTCCCGTGGCTGCCTCTCCAAGTGCCTGATGCAACTCTGACACAGTTTAGAGCAATACGCCAGCACCGCACCGTATAAAACAAATAAATACGCTAAGAAAAATGAGGCGCGGTTCGAAATGAGCGAGAGGAGGAGGTTTGGTCGGTGCGGGCAGTGCTGCGGGCAGCCCCTACCTGCATGCTCAGCCGGGAGTCCGGGGAGCTCTCGCTGTCCACACTGCAGGTGCGGTCGCTCTGGGCCTTGCAGTTCTGCCGGTCCTTCATGGAGGTGCTGCGGGGTCTCCGGTGCAGCCGGTATTCCGTTTTGCTGGAGAGAGGGGGACACCGGGGGCTCAGCTCGGCTCATGTCTGGCGGAGCGACGCGCCCTGCTGTGGCTGTCGCTAGGGAAGGCTGTCTGGGAGCATCAAGGCCTGTCTAATGATACCCGGGGGGGGCGCCGAGGCAAAGACGAGGTAAACAAGGTCTGAGAGGCACCCAAACCTCCCAGCTGAGCCCAGAAGGCAGCAGTGCGTCCTGGGCTTAATCCGCCGGGCGCAAAGCCACTCACAGCTCGCATTTTAACAGGCTTATCAATCTACGTGGCTTCGGAGGTAATGGAGATGATGGTCTTCCCTAATTACCGTGCTAATTACCACAAATCTAAACCAGCCTCCCAATATCCCCGTTAGGCGTGATTAATGGGCCCAAATCCAGCTGCTTATCCTGGTTGCTCCTGGCCAAAGAACGGGGGTGATTTTCGAACCTGGATCTGAAGGGGGGGGCAGGCTTTACCTGGGTGACATGTGGTTCTGGGACTCCGTCTTGCAGAGCTTGCCCAGGGAGCTGGAGAGCCAGTCAGCGTTGGCATCCCCCAAGAAGCACTGATCGTCGTCCTCGGCACCCTGCAGGCGGACACCGGGTCAGCAGACATGCCCGTCCCGCTAAAGCGTGTTGCGGTGGGGGGGGGGAGGAGGAGGTGGGGGGCGTATTTACTCAGATAATCAGCACTGCAGAATATATAGGACAAATCGCAGGCAGACACACACTCCGGATCCAATCTCAATTGCAGCTGTTGTTCCACGGGGATGGACAGCGGAAGTGGGGTGGGAAGGGTACTGGAAGGGGTGCTAATTCTAAGGGCTCCTGAGTGACAGGGGCCTTGCAGAATTGGGAAAATAATTGGATTAGTTTGAGTTGGGGTCCCAATACGATATGCTATCATGGGGCCCAAAGTCTCTAGCCGCACCCCTGGGTACAGGGTTTTCCTTTTTGTGAGAGAAGGAGCAGGACAGGAATCGGTTTGACACCACACTGAGAACAGATGCACTGATCACTGCTGGTCACCTGACCACCTGACTCCCATCACGTGACAAGCCACACCTCCAAACTGCAGATAAACACCCACAGCGGGTGCAGCTGCATCCAGCTCATCATAAGGGTGACGGGTGACAGATGCCGTCCCAACTAACCTTCAGTCATTTTGTGAGGGATTGAAAAAATGTGAATAAATGTAGCACAGAAGTATTCAAATGCAAAGTAATGGATGTGAAGATGAAGGGTAAGAGATGAGAAATGAGACAGTGGTGAGAGACACTGACCCCCGGGGTGGTTTCTGTGACATTGTCCTCCTGCTTGGCTCCCGGAGCTTTGCCCTTCTCTGCCGACAGGAAGTCGCCGCCCTGCAGGTCAAAGTACACAGGAGGCATTTCCCAGCGTGTCCTGCGGGGGTCAGTGCTGAGACACGCCTTGTGCTTTAGCTCGCCCGCAGCCACTCAGAGAGAGTTCAGGCCCAGCGGCATCTAAATGCCTCACATCCTGTTAACGCCTTTGAAAACCGACCAAAATCGAACTGGAGCCCTCTGGTCTGATGCATTCTCTCTGTGACCTCTTTGTGAACTCGCGGGAGTCCGGATGCTGGCTTGGGACCAGATTGGCATGGGGGGGCCGGGGGTGGCGGATTAGCGGGGCCCTGCTGCCCCCTTTCTGTCAGGAGGCCCGCTTGGGTCCCGCCGTGGTTGGCATCCCGTCACTCCTGCGCATGGCCCCAGACCACGGGACCCTGACCGGACCCACTGAGTCACACCTGTATCCAAAAAGTCACTGTCACCCAGTACACAAGCCTCCCCCCTCCAACAGCACTATAAATAGAAGCGGGGGGGGGCTTTTGGGAGAACTGACGCTAAAGACTGGGCAGCATGTACTGCTGAGCTGTATGAGCTCTGAGCGGGTGGGGCAGGGGGGTGTCAGTCTGCCTCCTTGGCCGCCTGCTGCACGCGCTTCAGACGGGGGTGTGGTTCCAATTAAAAGGGATCATATTATACAGCTCTGATGGAAAATGAGGGCGGCTGGGGGGGTGAGGGGAGGAAGGCTTGTGTTATTCTTGGTGCGTTCCATCCGCCTTGGGATCCGGGTTTCGGTTGCCGAGATTACGTCTCATCCACTAACATCACGGGGAAAACCGAGTCGGATGCGTTCCACTTGCCACAGGAGCTAGAACTCGGATAAAGTTAAAGCTAGGCTACCCTAACGCATCTACACTTTTTATCGGAATTTTTCGGCTCCAGTCATAGGTCCTGCGCACCTATGGTTCGACTAGTCATTTGTTTGCAACATGGACCAAACAATTCTTTAGCATTGCCAGTAGATAAACGACACATAATGCGGCATTTCACGTATAACATGACCGTAGGAACACATCTCCTCCCCGCCATGCCATTCTAACCCACTTCCTCTCTCCTGGGGGACAAAGCTTCATGGGAGTTAATTAAGGGTGTTATGGGGGGGTCGTGGGGAAGGATGTGTATCACTCACTGGACAGGTGAAGTCCCGGGTTTGACTCTTCTGGCTGTGCAGACTCCCGATCTCCGTCTGGGAGCTGGAGTGGGACATCCCTTCGAAAAACGGCCTGGTGAGCAAACAGTCAGTCACCACCTGAACAGACGGGCAACTCAGGCATGGTAATCGTGCCTTTAAATGAACAAATGCGTAGCAAGCAACCCGCATGGGCGGAAGGAAAAGTCCAAGAGCCTGAGCCCAGGGTAGCAGTGAGTGCATTGCGGGTTTTCCTGAGCTGGATGAGGCTTTGGTGAGTCACAGTCCCCACAGTGCCGGTGGTTGGCCTACTTCAGTTTGGGTTTGGGCGTGCTGAGCAGGCTTTCGGTGTCCTCCATCTCCGGCCCGCTGTCACTCTGGTTGTCCAGGCTGTCATAGAGCAGGTCCAGATCCTCTTCCGCCTCCTGGGTCTGGTCAACCGGGTCCGAATCCAGAACCTGTGACAATTAAGGTCAGTTGTTATTAACTTAAAGACGGCAAGTGCATCACAGAGCTTCCATTTAGCTTCTCTACACTGCAATGACGGCAGGGAGGAGTGGCAGTGGGTTTGGAGGCTGTGATGGGAAGGTTGCTGGTTCGAACCCCAGGGTCAGCAGAGTGCTCACGCCCTTAAGCCCCAATTGCTCCAGGGACTGATCCTGGATGCTCAATCATTTTCTTTGGATAAAGCATCTGACAAATAAATTAAATGCATTTGTGTTAAGAAATCCATGATCTGCCTGGTGTTCCACATCTGGCTCTAAAAGGAACAGCAGCCGAAACATGCCAGCTTTAGAACAATGCTGATGGAGCCGGATTCCTCTTGTTCGTCCCAGGGCCGCCTCCGCCCATCCCATAATGAGACTAATGTGTTGCTCAGACAGCCTGTAGCCGAGCCCGGCAGCCTGGGCAATGGCGGCCCCATCCCGCCACACAGGGAGCACCTCTGAATCACAGTGGAGACATGTACCACGAAACCGGGAGGTGCGCTGGCGATGCCGGCGCATTCCCATGCCATGATGTCACCCAGAGGTAACCAATCAAATGCGGGCTGTCCCAGCCGACAGCGGGTGCCTGCGGGCCACCTGGGCTCAGCGGGAAACAGCGGCGTGTGTCACAGCGGCTTCTGGTTGGATGAAACTAGTTTCATCCCGTTGCTCCACTTGGCCTGAACATTAGCTATTATTCCTGCACTAAAACTTAAATTCTGACTAGTAATAATGAAGAGACAAGGTGGTTTATTAAACCCTCATTTTTAATAAAAAATTACATACAGCTCAGTGCCACACATCTCAAATTGAACCTTTTATGTTACATTTTATTTAGCAGACATGTTTATCTAAAGTAATTGTTTTTTGAGAAATCAGGAGCAATTTGGAGCAATTTGGTATTGAGTGAAATAAATCCAGCCACCCCTGGCATCCAAACCTGCAAGCTGATGACAGCCACAGTGTCATAACCTGTTGAGCCACACACTGTCCGAGTACCCTAACCTGACCCATCTGCAGAGCCTCTTCCCTTGATAATGGCTGACAGCCCTGATTTATCAGTTGGGCCCACTTAACAGTGCAAAATAAGATTGACGTGTTTTGGGGGGTGTGGGGGGGCTCTCTAGCACCACACCTGCTCCTCCAAGGAGGCAAGCCAAACCCACGCGTAATGCTTCACCCGGAGACAGTGGGGACCTGGATAAAGCACCGAGGCAGGGGTGGCTCCCTCGCTACCGGGGGGGCTGTTTTTGTGACTCTGTTTGGTCAGGCTCAGAGAATGGGAGCCTGTCCCCCAGAAAGAGCACCGGCCTGTAAACTGATAAAGACTGTGTTCACATGCTGTCCACTCAAAGTGCCTCCGACAGGCAAACTACAAAGGAGCTGCCCCCCCCCATGCCGTGGAGTGTCACTAACCTCATCTGTCACTTTGAACCTTTTAAGCAAGGCCACAAACTTCTGCTTGAAGTTGGGTTGCTGGGGAGAAGGAGTAGGGCATTAGAAGTGGCTCAGAGCCACATGGCCCATCACAGCAGCTTCCAGAAAATTCTCTCAGTATCCAGCAGCTTGATGTTTCCATACCCTGGTCATGGAGGTGGTCCTCACCATCTTCCTCCGCGGTTTCTTTGGCTTGCGCACCTCGTCATCTTCGTCATCGAGGTCCTGAAATGGAGATGGGTCAGGTGGACGAGGCCTTCTGGCACACGCCCCAGCTGACAGGGGCCGCCTCCCACACCCCGGGGCATCCTTCAAACACGCTTGTTGACATTTGCGTAAATGCGAAACAATAAAAGCTCGTGCGGAGAGCCGCGGGCAGCCTGGCAATCGTTTTCGGTGCAGTCTGCTTTGTTTCTGTAGATGTATACCTGCACGGGGATTTGCGCTAAACTGTTAGTAAACACACGCTTTATTAAATGAAACCCGATCGACTGACTCATTGACCCGCGGGTAACATGATCTCTCCTGGGGGGAAGAGGCCAATTTACACAGATTAGCCCGCACCTGATACATAAACCGCATTCCTTCTACAGTCAAACCCGAGTCCCAGCACTCTGACAGGTTTGCAAACTTAATACTTTGTCAGATTGTCTTATTATATATTGTATGAGTCCTTTTTATTACTACTGTAGATCTCCTATGCATTGGAGAAGGAGATCCATTATCAGCACAATAAATATGAACGATGCAGAACTGTATCTCTGACAAGGCTGCTATAATGAGGGAGTACTGAGTGAGGAATGAGACATTAACACCCTTGGTTGGTCAGATTATCTGTCAATCACCCATTGAGAGCCACTGAGGTAGCAGTAAGACTTGGACTGACAGAGTGAGCGTGTGCATGCATGCATGAAGACGTGGACGCTGCTGCAGGCCCGGTGCCCCCACCTGTCCGTGAGCGGCGTCGTCGCTGGCCTCCTGCTCTGATGAGTAGCTGTCGTCATCTTCCTCGGAGTAGTTATCCATGTCTGGAGAGCGGTCTGGGGAGATAACGATCACACAGAGGCACTCAGACCACGGCTGACAGCTCAGACCTCTCTTTCTCATATCTGTTGTGCCAAATGGGACCCTGACCTCCTGACCGGTGCTAAAATTAGCCCCCTGACCATATCCGTTGGCTGTTGTCCTCCAGGACCCTGATTTTTGGGCCTGGCTGATGATGCTGGTCAGGCTTGTGGTTGAGCTGAGGTCTAACCGCGACCCACATTCCAGCTGAGATGCTAAGGCTGAGTATAACCTCTATTTTTTTTTCCAAATCAGTACCAGAAAAACAGAATCCCAACTCCAATGTATGGTTTAATGTAGAGTATGCGTGTGATATTCATCACGGACACTTCCAATCAACCTGTCATGGTCGGACATCATTTGCTTGGACGGCGGATGATTTAATTTCTGTTTCGTTCTGCATTGCCCCCCCTCCGGTGGACATGGTCAGCCTGTGGGGGGTGCTTCTCCTAACTGACATGTCAACACCAAGACATAATGAAGAGGAACATCTCCAGCTGAGATGAAGATCTCCAGCTCCACATATGTCAGGTAGGTGATGGCAGAACAGTATGGGGCAGCGGAGTGTGTGTGCGCGTGTGTGTGTGTGCACATGTAGCGTGCCACAGGATGAGCCTGCTGGTAATTTAATCACATGTCCCCTACCCCCCCACAGTGCGTTACGGCTGTCATGGTACAGCATGGCTACAATGATGTCAGCTGGCTGGACGCAGAGTTGTGGGGGAGGGGTGGGTGTAACATTACTATGGTTACGGGCGGAACAGCCACCTGAGGCCTTGGCCTTGGGCCCCGCCTGCACGCTGCCGTCCTCGTGGTCAATTGGCTGGCTGGACAGTGACTGCACGCTGATTTCCGCTGCCCGGACGGGTGCCTCTTTCACGTTGCTATGGAGACCCAGGATCTGACTGCCCTCTGTCGGATGCTGCATCACCTGGAGACATGGGGAGTCACAGGCGCCGATGTCACCGTCATTCTCGCCTGCCGTGACAGTGGATGACCTGCTGGGTCTCTTAGCTGTGGCTTAAGCGAAACAGCGCCGCATAGTGGTGGCACATGATGGAACAGACACAGAGCTGATGGACGTGATTTTGAGACAAGGCAACACAACGATGGGCTTTTAATATTTTTTCGGAGAGGTGGAGAGAGTATGTACCAGGCTCAGAGATCATAGAGGTTGGGGGGTATAGGAGGAGTAGGGATTAGATTGGGGGGGGGGTGATGGGATGTTGCTGCGACAGCATCTAAAAACTTCATGTCACCGGTGCCTTTGGTTTTAATTAATATTGTCACCGGGTCCTTCGACTCGCCCGCTCAATCTGCCAAGGGGCGGCCGAAGTCACACTCTTGCAGTGACAGCCCCCAAACATAGCACAGCTTCCTATATATTTAATATCACCCACTCTCTGCAAACGTGAATAGAACAGGCTGACACGAATTCAGGTGTCTGAGATGTGTTCATGCTGAAGTTTCGTATGCAGAAGCTGAGAAAGACACCGTCGAGGTTTGTGATGGCGGGCCGTCCAGGTCGAGCTCCGAGCAGGAAAAGCAGAGGACCAGAATGAGGCTCCGGAAAGTTCCAAGCTACTCTGCCAGGTTACCATGCAGCCAACGAGAATTGGACTGAGCAGCTTAAAACTGTATATTTTTGTGAGTAATTCAATGCTGTTCTTTTTCTGGTAAGTCTGCTGATCAGCCCAATTCTACGTGCCAGTTCTAGGGTTCTATCACTTATTTTAGACTAACTGGTTCCTTTAGATTGTTTAGGGTTGTTCCTACAGCTTCCCAAAACTGTCTACTTAGAGTAAGAAACAAACAAAAAAAAAACAAACAGTAAAATGTTTTTATTATTCCTATGATGAAAATAAGAAAATCAAATTAAGGGATTTAGTAAAGGCCAACTCGGAAATGCATCTCAGAAAACGTCATTTAGATATGCAGGACTGGATAAAGATATAAAAAATAACAATAATAATAAAATCAAGAATGCATCAATATTCCCTCTGCTTCCAGACAGCAGGGCCTGACTGTCACGGAGAGCCAAGTGCTGCTGGTCCAGATGGTCGATAATCTACGTCTCTGCTCCCCGTTTGCTCTGCGAAGGCGACTCGCCCGCGGCGCTGAAGCACAGACTGGGAGAGGCGGCATGGCCAGGCCTATGGGGACCGGGGGGGCGGGGGGGTTGAACACGCGTGTATTTTGAAGCATGAGCATGGGACAGATGATCTCTGTGTAAACAGAAGTGGCAGCTTGGTGGCCTTAATGTCAGGCTTAGGAGGGGGCAGCTGCTGGCTGGCTATTCGGGTGCATTTCTCTCCGTTAGACGAAAACAGTTCAGAGAAGAATGATGAGGGGAAAGGAATGAGTGACGCAAGCTCGGCACGAGCCACCGTTCTGGAATGGCCTTTCAGCTTCTATGAGATTTTGTCAGGGTTGGGGTCCTCTCAGATCAGGGCTGTATACAGCGGTGGGGCGGGGCCACATGAGCCGGAGTTGAAAGCTGATAGGCCCCTGGAGAGCCCCCTCCCCTGTCACTCACAAATTCAAAACATATCTTTGGGTGATGACAAGGCTGGCCCCTCTTATGGCCCCTACCTTAAAAAATCCTAGAATGGCCCCAGTCCCAAACCCATCCTTAAGATTAAGACGGACTTTAATGATCCCAGGGGGAGATTCTGGAATGTTAATGTTATTATCGTTGTTACAGACTCTGTCTCACCTCGGCCATGTTGATGACGCCCACCGCCAGGGTCTTGTAGCCCAGGATGGTGCGGTTTTTGTACCGCTTCCGTCTCTGCAGCATGATCTGGAGCCGGTTGGCATCTCTCTTGAGGAAGTGGGGGTACTGCCAAAGGACGAGACAAATTAACCAATCAGAGGCCAGATCACTGGACAAGCCACGCCCCAAGGGTGACCGCTGCCCTTCCCGAAGACCCACCCACCTGCAGAGAGAAGGTGAGCTCCAGATCGGTCTCCATCAGCCCACCAGGAGGCAGCACATATTCGTTTGACCTGAGGACCCGCTTGGAGCCCTGGGGGAAAGGGGGGGTGGGTACATTGAACAGACAGGGCAGACCAATCAGAAGCGGCACGGCACATATCGCAAGCTCTCATTGGATTTTTAGCTTTAGCCGACGGTGGGGCGGGCAGGGGGGCGGGTTCCTGTCAGGAAAATTCACAAGAAACTTCAAATTAAGGGGCCCGCAGTGGATATCCTCCACCCCTCCGGAGAGGGTACTTAAAATTCCAAAGAAAGACTCTCTGGCCTAACAATAGAAATGACAAATGGAATTCCTCAGACTGAGCGAATAATAGAGGGAATCCGTGGGATACGATGTGAGAACAGTGTGTGGGAACAGCCGCGAAGGGCCACCGCCGAAGGGCCAGCGAAGGGCCACCACCGAAGGGCCAGCGAAGGGCCACCGCCGAAGGGCCAGTGAAGGGCCACCGCCAAAGGGCCAGCAAAGGGCCACCGCTGAAGGGCCAGTGAAGGGCCACCAGCAAAGGGCCGGCAAAGGGCCACCGCCGAAGGGCCAGTGAAGGGCCACCGCCAAAGGGCCAGCAAAGGGCCACCGCCGAAGGGCCAGTGAAGGGCCACCGCCAAAGGGCCAGCAAAGGGCCACCGCCAAAGGACCAGCGAAGGGCCAGCGAATGGCCGCTGCTGAAGGGCCCCAGGCCTGGCCTTTCGCCACAGTACAACAATACCTTGATGTATTGATCCAGACCCCCGCAGGCCCTCGCTAATACATCTTACTGTCCTGTGCCTGCTTAGGTACACAAAAAAATCTCCTCAGAGGACCAGGGCATGCACTGTGTAAGCTGGAGAGAACATTCCAGAAGGAGATCTCAGTATAAGTGCAGGATTCAGATACTCTGGGATTCACAGACTTCTGTGTTCCCTGCATATTTGGTACACAACAGGCACCCCTTCTAATCCAACCTGCCCCTTTACCCCCCCCCCCCACAACAGCAGCTAAAATGCAAAACAGGCCTTAAATGATGTCTCCATCAGTGGGTGAGTAGTGTCACTCCACCAACACCGTCCCGTTAACTTGGTTAAAGCGTACCCACTTTGTCGCATCCCTGAACGCTACTGTGTTTATTGCTCATGCACACATGTACTGTATACAAACCCTTGGGCCCAGCCCCCCTGTCTCACACTGTATTGCGTTTTGCACTACTGCTGTCCATAAGTTGCACTGTAGTCCTGGGGAATGTTATTTTGCAACACCTTGTATTCTGATATTCCAACGTGACCTTGGCCCCCTCCTAACAGTACGATTTCCTTCCCCCACAACCGGTTTGTGGCCCTGTTAAAAATGCTGGGGTCCCTGAATCTGCCGGGGTGTCCATGTCGCCCCAGCCTGTATATGGATGCAATGACAATAAGGTCCGCTTGACTAGACCCGACCTATAAGTCAGGCTACGACCTACACGTCAGGCTAATTTCCGCGGCATCTGAGTCTCATCCTGACAATCGCAGCACATCTGTCAGCCGTCTGGAGACTCCGGCATCCGGGTCCGGAGTGGAACAGAATCGCACCTCCGGTGGCAAACAGGCACTTAACACTCTGGGGATCCACTCTGCGCTCGTGACGAAATTGGTGGCGCCACTTCGAGCTGTAGCAATTAGCACCTCCTCCCCCCTCGCTCACACACCTCACACCCCCAAAATGTGAACTCGGGCCACCGCACCGTTCCTTATATGGCCCCAGTCTGTGCCACGGCACGCCCTGTCCATCAGCCGTTCCGGCAGCATGGCACGCTGACCTCAGATCAGTCGGAGCCGCTCGTGGCGTTTATTCCGAGGGAGCCCCACCTCTGAGGGATTCGGCACAAGAGGCAAGAGTCTATTAAAAAGTCATCCATCCCCACCTCTGCTCTTTAATTAAAGGCCGGGGCTTTTCAGATAAGAGCCCGGGGTAGCTGGGGCCTCAGCCTCGGTGAGGCTGGCTGGTTAGGATGTCATGTGGCGAGACAGGGCTCATTAGGACGACGTTTGTGCCGGGAGACACAGGGCCTCCACGTTCTGGGGGCGACTGATACCTACCTACGCGCAAAGCGCGTGTCTGTGTGTGTGCATGTCTGTGCGCATGTCTCTGTGTGTGTGTGCGTGGCGGGATTATATTTGAATAACCTGTCCTCCCAATGGGGGGCACTCTAGCAACTAAGAAGTCCCCCCTGGACAGCTACATGCAGCCATTTCTGTTAAAATGAGCATGTTTCACAAGTTAAGTGCAAAGCAGATCCTGAGGCTAATGAACCCCCACTCACGCGAGGGGGGGGGGGGTCCCAGAAATTACTCTACTAGTACTTTAATTGAGGTCCCGCATTCTGTCTCGGGCCAAGCGGAGTGTTTCATCCCTAATCTTTTTAAAAGCTGTGGCTGCAGGAGGGACAAAGAGCCTCGCTCCAGACGAATTTCATAAAAAACACAAAGCCAACAACACAAAGATTAATTATCTCCCATTGAGCATACAGGCTGCGCTTAATTACCACAATCAGCCATAAGTTGATTGCAAATTTCTTGGCCTTTTCTGGCCACCAACCCCTTTTCACATCTGAGACCAATCTAATATTGAAGTGGTTTCTTCTGAGCGATAATACTGACTTGGGTGGTGGCCACGTCCCTCTTAGCCCCATCTGGACCAATCAGCAGCGAGCAGCCTACTCCAGGATTCCGGAAGGTGGCCTACCGCGGGCTCCGACAGGCTCGTTAGCGGAAGTGTGCGGGAGCACCGACTGTATCTAAGCGCACGTCGGGACACGAATGACAGGGTCCTCACCCGACACATCACCTGAATAACGATATGTCACCTACATTAAAACAAATGTATAAATAAATCATTCTGCAGGTGTTCATTTAAGTATATTTATAGCTGATGTGATCGGAAGAGCCAAAAAATAAAGAAAAGTAATTTGTATTCTTCCAGAAATAATCCCCCGACGAGCTCTCTAATGTATTCTCTTTAATTAGGCTCATTGTCGGAATTCGGCCCTGGGAGATGAGGAACGCTTTCAGATTTGATTAAAAAACAAAGCAGCGGGGGGA
>JAODKN010000063.1:4758280-4778575 GCA_026774425.1 Petrocephalus zakoni
CCTGAAACACCGTGCTCATTTTACACCAATTCACACTGTCCTGCCACATCTGGACATACTTGTTTAAGTTGGGGGGTGGGGGATTAATTTGCAACAGAGGTGGGTGAAACCGCATTATGGAAAAGAATTTTAAGCACTTTATCCCTTCATGTCTCACTCTGATTGTTCAGCAAATACGTCAGCTTTCTGTGAGCGCTTCAAAAAAAAAAAAACACTAGGAACCACAGATGCCTAAAGTTTGAAAAAAGAGTGGGGGGGCATCTTGAGTGCAAGATGAACCAAAGATGAGGGAGGGTGGCGAGCTTTATTGTGGAATCTGCCAAAGACACATTCAAACAAATCACTCGCCACTGCAGAGACTAAACCTTCCCCGAGGAATTACAATATCGCCTTCCCAAAGTACGTCAATACAAACCTCAGATTTCTCTTCACGTTTATACGAGACACTCAAAACTGTTTATGGACGCGGTCGGGGACAATGGAAAAAGTCGATGGGGTTAAAGGTCACGAATATGACTCTGGAATCTATCAGCACTTTGTCTGAGTGAGCCTGACACCATGGAGAGGGCTGTCCGCAGCCCGCCCACCACTGCTCCCAGACCAGCGCAGAAATGGGACAGCAATACCCCAGGAGATACATTACTGCTATTGCCACTCACGGGAAGACCACAGACACTACATGAAGAATTTCTGACAAAAAACAGAAAAATAGCCTCAAACTCCTTAACAAAGCAGGCAGATTCCTGACTGGCTGACTGTTTGTGTTTCTCTACTAACCATGAAACATTTTATTCAACTTGTAATGTTCTTAAAACCTTGTGCTTTAGGGTGACAGTGTGGGGAAGGGTGCTGTATAAAAAAACTGAATAGGAACGTTTGTGCTTTCCCTCATAAGTGTAAATATTCCATGACCGTGAAGGGGTGTGTACATTAAGTTCCCGGGAGAGATATCTGGATATTTCTACAGCTTTAAGGCCCCGCCCATGGTCAGTGCACATTCTCACCCAAAGACATGCTGGACCAGACCATTAAAGTCCTTGCTGACGGGCGTAATTCAAATCGCTTGCAGGGCTGGAAATATACATGGAAAGCTTAAGTACCTGGAAGCAGCCTGCAGGGGGCGCCATACTAGTAACTTCAGCACACTGTGGGCAGGCCGCCATGTGAATTGCGGCCTTCGCCAATGCCGCTACATGACAAAGCTGTCCCACAGAGGGAAGGCACGTCAGACGGTGACAGCAGAGGGATGGCGGGTGCCCTCCAACTCAACGACGCTCCGTGACAGGCGGTATTAAGTGCTCATGACGCATTCTGCTGCTGCACAGCAGGGGGCGCCACAGGATTCTGCTTCTCGGGCTGTGCTCTGATGACACACCGCAGCTGACTGGGTCAAACTGCTGTTATGCAGCATCAGTGTGCTGGGGGACCGGGGGTGTTAGGCGCCCCCCACCCCCCCGCCCGGCTCACGTGTGCTCGGACCGCGGTCA
This sequence comes from Petrocephalus zakoni, assembly GCA_026774425.1. Classification (NCBI taxonomy): domain Eukaryota; kingdom Metazoa; phylum Chordata; class Actinopteri; order Osteoglossiformes; family Mormyridae; genus Petrocephalus; species Petrocephalus zakoni. Next base: position 4,759,768 of record JAODKN010000063.1, read on the forward strand.
GAAGTGGTGGCACGGAGAATCCCAGCCAGCGCAAATCCCCCACACTGGTCTCAACCGAACTCCAGAGAACATCCCGCCTCCTCCTGGCATTTTTTTGTCGTTCTTCAGCAGACCTTTAGACCACTACCCCCCCCCCCCCAACCTAAGACAGAAGTGAACACATGGCTCTGATTTGGGACTCGCTCACTCGTCCCCCTCAGGCTCGCCTCACATCACACCCTGAGACTAGAGGAAAGTTAAACTGCTGAAACCTCTTCAAAAATTAAGCACACTCAAACAAGGAGAAAAAAAGATCAATTTCTCTGCAATGCTGCATGCCCCCCCCCGGTCCCGTTAGAGGGCTTGAACGCTTCGGTCAGCTGCTGCACCGCACTTCTGTCCTTCCACGTTCTCCCCCGGCGAGCCCACGGGGGCTGCGGTGTGGGGTGGGCACAGCGCGTCCTCCCCCAAGCAAGCCACCGGCAGCAGATACGATCCAATGAATCAGAACGCGGGCGGGCAGAGTCCCGGGCGCCGTGCCATCCGCCCCAGGGCTGCCACCATCATCACTTTTCCTTTTTTTTTATTTAAATATGTGCACAACGGGTTATTGTATTCAGCAGCGGCAAAAGGGGAGGAAAAACACAGTCGCGGCCCATCGCAGGGGCAATGCTCGAACGGCAGCCAAGATCAGGCTGATAAGAGCCAGCCTGCTTTCGATAACCCCAAAGTAGATGGTTCTGAGTTCACAGAGATGGCCAGCAGGGGGAGTGGTGCTTAGGGATCCAGCCAAGAATCACCCAAAGGATGAACGCAGTCTGTGCTGCTGCAGTATCACTGTTTAAGAGGGTCTGCGAGTTCAGGGCAGCCCTGACACTGCCTGTGGTGTCATGATCTTGTGTGATCCGGCCATCTCGGTGGTTTGGGTCAGCGCTGGTACCCAGATACATTTCTGTGAGGCTGGGGGGAGGCCGTGGAAGTCCAGGGGGGCAGGAAAGAGTCCCATCCACATACTGCCGATGGGGTATTAACTGTCATGAATGTAAAGCAGAGATCAAAAGTGCTACATTAAAGTGCTCATGTTTTCCATATCAGTTTACCCTGCTTGAGCCTGCTTGGATGTTGGCTGTCTTCACTTAACCTGTCATGTGGGTCTGTCTGTCATACCATATCTGTCCAAGCCCACATACAATTTTAATTTAATTTAATTAAAAAAACATTCACCCCCATTTCCTGGATGGAATGCATGGTTTACTTAACTGTGGAAAAACTGTAGAGAGGTTCTTCAAGGGCAGTTTTAACTAAGCTGGTAAATGGTTTTATGGATGAAGCCTTAACCAGGCTCTCGGGCAGAAAATCCTACCATGAATCGGAAAGGGCGTAGCGGAAAAGTCGTCAAAGTCACCGCAGAAATGAAAACAAAGAGGTGGTAAAGGCAGGAGGACAGCGCAGAGCAGCGGCAATCTCACGGGCTGGTACCCGGAGTCTGACTCTGAACGGGGAATATGGCCAAATATAAAACGCAGCTAGAAGATCACCAAGGATGAGTGTGACGGACCTGGCCAGGGAGTCCAGTTCTGTAAGGGACATGCTTCTGGCTCCCAGTGACCTCAGAACATACGATATACTGTGGAAGTGGTTATGGGACGTGGATGGATGGATGGATGGATCTATGGACAAAAAATCCAGCTGAAGAATAGGCGGAGCCAAAATGAACTGAAATGAATTTTTTTTTTCCGAGATAAGGTCCTCTGGACAATCTCCAGCACATTCACCTATCAGTACTCTGGGCCCCAGTGGAGAGGGGGGGCCTTCCTCATTACCCAAGCACGTCTCTGGGCTGGATCCCCCCAGATTTCACCCGTAACGTGCCTATCAGGAACAGGCAGTACTGGCCAGGAGCTTGGGGGAATCCCAGGTTATGATCCAAAAAAATCACAGTGAGGCTGGCGCCGTCTGGGTCTAAACAAAACTGCACTAAAACCCCCCCCGGAGTGGGGCGGGGTGCGGATGACACCTCACGGCAATACAGCTGGTCGGACAGCTCCTCTTCTCTCCATCTTAATCAGTTTCAAAGGGTCTCCAGCAGCCGCCGCAAAGCAGCCCGGGATGAACAAAGGCATCAAAGGGGGGTGTCTGATCATCCGGGGGGTTTCAGAGTTACACATTTAAAATATAATTGGCTATGAGCGAGGGCCGGATCTTTCCGGTGCAATCAGCAGGCAGTTAAAAGCCAGTTTATTTAATTTCGTCCCTAAGCCACTCACATACACAAAGTCTTCACCGCCTAACACCAGTAAGGTATATTTTTTATCCATGCCTTTATCAACATAATTGTCCCAAAGGCGTCACAGAAGGATCCAGAAGAAACGTTGCGAGATTATAAACAATTCCCCTTGATAACAACATCACAGAGAAGCACGGCAGCGGCCTGTAAGCTAGTGTGTGATATAATCCATTTTAATTGGACAGCCCTAAATCCCAGGGCTTGAGATACCATGAAGAACTCCCAGCACAACTGGATGACTAAAGGAAACCCTCCAGAAGCTCCTCATGGAGAAACCACCTGGGAACCCACCCCAGGTCCCTCTACGGGAAGCATTCAGCGAGGTTCTCACACCGAAGGCTGTGGTTTAAATCTTTGTCACATGTACAGTACTTAATTATACTTAATAATTGTAAAGACATCAGAAGTATAACATTATACAAATGGAATTATGCATCCATTCATCCATTTACTGTAACCGCTTGTCCTATTCAAGGTCATGGGGTATGCACTGACAAAAAAAGTATCAAAACAAACTAAATAATTCTGGGAGGGGCAGCTTGGTGGTTTGGGACTCAGAAGGTTCCCAGTTCAAATCCCACATTTGGCAGAGAGATCTCACCATTGGGCTCCTGAGCAAGGCCCTTAACCCCAGTTGCTCCAGGGACTGGCTGCCCCTGCTGTCTCCTTTACACCAGGTTCATGTGGTGGCCTCCTGGGAGGCTTCTCCAGCTGCCCTGAAGGAGGTCCCACATATATGCTGAGCTCTCATTGGCCGCTTTTCCAGCTGTACTGAAGGTGGTCCCACATATATGCTGAGCTCTCATTGGCTGCTTTTCATTCACTCTCTGGTCAAACTTCTCCAAAACCATTTCAACTGTGTTTAAGTCAGGTGGCCAGACCCTGTAATGCAACGCTATCACTCTCCTTCGTCACCTTTTGACTGGTGCCGTACCTCTCCTCCTTTCTCTTCCTTGCTCCATCTCTTTGATCGACCTACCCACACGCAACCCCATTAGCATGCCAGCGATTTGCCCACTGCTGCATTGAACATAACGAGAGCCTGCCAACCAATTAAAATCCAATAGCAGATATTGTACAGTCATCCAAATTGACTGAAGCATTTGACCAATCAACCACCTTCTACTGATGTGCGCGGCAGGTTCCTTTATCACATTCCCACTGCCAGAAAGGGTCCAATTACGCCTGACATCAAATATCATGGTGATCAACATCCGGGCACCTTAACGCACAGGCTTAGCTAAGAGTTCCCATGACATCTACATGGACATCGCAGCCCACCAAAATACAAGCATAAAAGGGTATTGTGTGTGGTGCTGGAGAGGGTCTTAGGCAGGAGAGTTGGCCAGGTGCATGTGCTGGCAGATGATGTCTTCGCCGAGCAGAACATTTTTTAGCTAGAAAGGAAACAGGCTGGTCCCACCGCCCATGAATGGTTTACGGTGCACGGTGAGGTATGCGAGGCAAAGGGCTGCAGCTGGAGATCACTGACAGATTCAGAGCCGTGACACTTCAGGTGCACCTCGGTACTGTGAGGTCCTGAAATGCTCCCATGTTCCACAGTAACATAATACCAGCTAGCATGTCCACACATCAAGTCCCAGACAATGCAGACTTGGCCCGCTGGCCTGGATTGGTAAAGGAGTTGGCTAAGACGGAAACAAATTCACTGCACAAATGGGAAGGTCTTGTTGGCTGCAACACCATCACCCATGAGTCCTAGATGGATCGCCAAGTGTTGTGCAGAAGAACTGTGTGTAACTTTCGACAGGACACAATATTTACGTACCCTCTCCGGAGGATATTACTGACAGATATTCAAGTCCTAGAAATGATTCAGCCTTACCACTGAACATGGAATTTAACTTTACATGAGCTTGAGGTAGCTAATTTTTTAAGTGAACACATGCATTTAAAGATGCCGCTTAAGCAGACAAGAGCTACCCAAATAAATAAATAAAATTATGCTAGTGGAGTGCAGGGAAAGGATCGCCGGCATTAGGCCTCAGCACCCTGCAAATCAACCTCCGTCAAAATAGCATGACATTTGGTAAATGCAAAGGACTTCTGATATGGTCCACCTAATATCGGCTCTTGGACCCTTAGGCACAGTAATAAGGATGCTCCTGTGAGCTGTGAGGCTCAGTGCCGTCAGCTGTCAAAAGCATGCAACCATCATCACGGAAAGAAACAGCCTCCGAGTACCCGAATCTGCCGCTGTCAACATGGAAAAGCCCAAAGGAATCAGCTCAGAACTAACGCAGTTCAAAACCATGTCTCATCGATGACACCTTCTCAATTCAAAAGTTCACCTACACACCCGAGAAAACCAAAAATGTCCAAATATGCCAGACACCAGTACAATAATCATTTCAGACTACATAAAAATGGAAATTCACTCAAATATCTCATGGCTGACTCGCCAAAAATTACTTCAATCTGACCATAATATGCCAAGAATTTAGAAAATTCTTTCTGCTCGAGAATCACTCATGAAAGGTGATGCTTATTGCACTTGATGACATTTTAGCAATTGCAACTTCTAAATTGCTCAGTTACTTAAAGGAGTGTTCAATAAATTTAACTTTAAACGTCTGCGATCGAAAACGATACAAACTTTCGCAGTATCCCGTTTTTAACGAAAAAAATGGCTAGATAAAAAGCATCCCATCCTTTTGCACAAAGGGTAAAAACAAATACTCCCAGAAAACGGTGAAGAATAGCACAGTGCAATATTTCCTGGTATCCAGCAAGTATATTGTTTACAAGACAGTACTTCGAAAGGATTTACAACGGGGGGGGCATAGCGAGAGACACCGAAATCCCATTTAAACATGAAATCCGTACGAGCGACAGCATGCCATCGGGGGGCTTATGTGTACGGGACAGTAAGACGTCCACTGCCGAAGCTGGAGGCACGCATACGGTGAAATGACAGGCGGATTATGGATGTGACACGGACACTAACCCATCCCATGTTACTCAGCAGCCGCACATGCCCCCCGAAAGTGCTCTCCAAATGCAAGCGCCACTCCGCACAAAAAGTAACCGCGCAATTAAAACAAAGTAGCAGCGTGCAGGAGAAATGATACTGATGTGTCGCTGATACTCTACCTCGGGACACAGCTTGGAGAAGATCGATCTATTTCCCAGGTCGCGAAGAGGTTCATCGGTACGGGGATCGGGCCAGATCCGCTCGAACCGAAGCCAGCGGCTCCGGCTCCCGCACCGGGTCCAGCCGGGACGGTTGCCGGAGCTGGTCCACCGCCACCGCCGCTACCGGGGTTTAGGAAGGCGGCCCGAACCGCTCCTCTGTCTACAGCGGCCGCCATCATCGCCTGTGCCGGGTCGCGGCTCACGCTGGCCGATCGGCAGCACACTCTCTGCCCTCCTTCGCTCCCCGGCGGAGCGGCGCATCTAGCAGCGGAGAGGCGAGGCGCTCCCAGCCCTGGTGGGCGGGGCTTCGCGGACTGCCGTCGGGCTCGTATCGGCCGCCAGGGGGATCCACTCCTGCATTTGTCTATTTGTTTATTTCAATTCTTTTTTCCCCCCAAATTATTACATAGCACAACAAATATTTCGTGTGGAATGCCTATAGTATTTCTCAAGCACAATATACTTAAAAACTACACCTAATAATTTTACTGACTGTTGTACATTTAAGTTAGGCAATACGATAAAAACAACGCAGTAAGTAATCTTCAGGGACCAGCAGTGTGTATAAGTAAGATAAATTATATTACTTGCGTTTAATGACAAAAGAGAACTGTTAATACAATGAGCAAACCAACACCATATTTGGAACTACTGTGCATTGAATGTTTGCTTATTTATCGTAGTTTAACATATTCTACGTCGCCGCAAATGACCAAATCACATAATCCGCCTATTTAATTCTAGTTATTTTGTCGAGCTCTTCAGACTGGCAAGGTGAAGTTTACAATGAAATTTTTTATATTTATTTCCAATTCAAGCGGTTGACTGAAAGCAGCGCCCGACGTTCTTGATGCCATTAAATGGGTCACATCTGGCTGCAGTAATGCGCTCGCGAGGCCACGCCGGGGACCGGAGCGAGTCCTTACTCGCGCGCGCTCTTGCGCAACAGCTGGAACCTCCTCCCTCGCGACTCACACACCCCGCGCGCGGCGTAGTAACGAGAGCCGAACCGGTCACGGCGCACTTCGTACAACAACAATGACTAATGACTAATAATCGGGGAATCTTGCACACATTTTATTTAGATTCCGTTTTTTTGTACCGATGGATCCTCCTAGCTGCTTTCTTACTCACACTTTAGACCAACCCCACCGGACCCGAGACATTTCTGCATAATGAAGGACGCAGCTTTGGGAGAAAACTGCAAATGACAGTGTAGCGTAATCGGTGCCTTGGAAGTTACTCCAGCGATGTGTTTCACAAACACGACTTGACATAAGAGTGCTCGGCTGCGCCATAATTCATGCTTTGCAGACCACACAGGAACACCGAGTACCGTTGTAATCGCTCTCTTTCCAGCTATAATGCCAGACACCGGTTGTGTCAGGAAAACCATAATGGCCTCTTCCTGTCGCCAATGTTGAAATAAAAAAGACGAAAAGCTATTTTGGTTGGTTTTCCAGCACATGAAAATGATGTTTACATTCTGAAGTGGATATTAGATATATTTAACAAGGGCCGCATTGAGCGTTCAGACGTGAGCTCGGTGAGCTGAGAAATAGGACGACAGGAAATGGCATTTGACCATACACAGTATATTTTCCTTTCTTTCCTCTAAAAGTACTTTTAGTTCGGTTTAAAATGAACAGCAAAATCCAGGATTTGAACGAAATAAAGTGGCCGTAATACTGCTCGTAAAAGGTCACGTAAATATTCAAGTGACATCAACGCATTGATGGGAATGTTACAACTTTCAATAAAACAATACAAAATATACAATAAAGAGGATATTTCTGGTTACTCTTTCGCAAAAGAGCAGGTAGAAGACAAAGGGCGTAAGGGAGAGGAAGAAGATGCGTTTCATGATGAATTACCCCATGAGGGCCGACAGGTCAGCCTTCCTACGGCCGCCTCCAGCCGGCCACAGGGTGGCGCTGCTCCTCGCTTCTCCCCGCACAATCTGTCAGGCGTGCTGCTGCGCATGCGTGCGTGCGCTCTCCACGCGCCCCTACCGCGCTGCCCAGGGATTCCGAAAGGTCGCGGTGGCCTGCACCATCGCCAACGTTTGCTAATGCTGGCATTTAGCGGCCATGAACCAAGATATCGGGGAGGTTTAAAAACGAAACCACTAAGTAACTCACTCCTCGATCTCCTTATCGAGTCTTTTCAATTGTAGGCCTGCATCCCACTGTACCTTCGCTACTGTCCATACTTTATTTAATTGCTTTGGATCAAGCAACCATTCATTTAGAACAGTAGTATTGGCGCCTTTTCATGTTTATTTTTGGCCCGATTAAGTAAAACATTATAAATCACAATGATTGTCGCTAAGACTTATTAGTGGATTACTGTTGCCCTGTAGAACTAGTCCCTAAGAAATTTCATCGTGCGTTTAGCGCCACCCTCTGGCAACTTTGCTTTCCTGATTAATTGATTCCATAAAGTAAAAAAAACTATATTTTATAAATTATACATTATTCTTGTTCTACTGAATTAAAATTAGCTGGTATAACAAGCCCCCAACAAGTAGAATAAACATTACATGTCAGACCCCCTCCCCCTTAGGTTCACGACATAAAGTCAGGTGATGCCTGTCTGGTCTGATCTCACAGGCTCACAGGAGAGAGACTGTAGCAAAAAATGCAGAAAAAAGGTAATGCTGGCTATCATTGAGAAGTTTACACAGTGCATCACAGCTTGTTGGAATGGTTTGAGGAATAAGAAAAAGGGCTGAAGGTGTTCACCTGGCCTCCAAATTCCCCAAATCTTAATCCAATCGAGCATCTGTGGAATGTGCTGGACAAACTAGTCCGATCCATGGAAGCCCCACCTAACAACTTATAGGACTTCAATGATCTGCTGCTAACAACTTGGTGCTGGACACCACAGAACACCTTCAGGGATCTTGTGGAGTCCATGCCTCGGGTCAGAGCTGTTTTGGCAGTGCGAGGGGGACCTACACAACATCTAGGCAGGTGGCTTTAGGGTTATGGCTGATTTGTGTATATCTAGTGTTTAACACTGATTGCTTAAGTGTTTCTGGATATAATCGACGATTTCAGTTTTACATGATTATGAGCAGTTTTATCTCCCATCCATCTTCCAAATCCTTATCCTGGTTGTTTTTATTTAATTAGTGATAAAAATGAGAACATTTAGCTAATATAAATATTATATAAATATTTGGCATTTATATTAGGGATTCAGATAACAAAATTATAATTTAACTCAGTTATACAACCGCTGTTGCTTTTTAAAAAGGAGATGAGACATTTAAATTCAATAAATCAATATTTTTCCCGTTGACATAACCAGCAGGTGGCGCAATATACCCGTAAATTTGTGTTTGTTATCCATGCGATATGGTCACTACTGCACTTTGAATGATTTTAAATCCACAGATGGCAGACTTTCACTTTCTGAAAGACCCTCTACTGCTGTGCGCTCAATTTAGCAGCTGTGTTAGGAGAGGGACTCTGTGCCTTAATCTGCGAACACTATCAGTCGGGTCTGCGCTGATGAAACATTCCCATGACAAAAGCTCCCTGCTGGCGAGGTGTCACTGCGGGATTTTGCACTGTGGGAAATTGACGATTAATTTATTAAAACCGTGTAAAGTGCCAGCATCTGAAGGGGCTTGTGTGTCCCTCTGAAATGGTCCCTTATTGATTTTGTTGAGTTTTGTGGTCCATAACTTTATCTGGGAAAGTTTATGCATAATTACAAGTGACACCATCACAGAAACTAAGTGCCAATGGCTGACAGTCGTCTTCCAGCGCAATTCTAATTAATACACCATGCAGCAAATAAGGTCACCCAATAAAGTCAGCTTGGCGGACGTTTTCCCCAGCGCAAGCGCCAAGCTGAATTTCTATTCGAAGTAGGTTCCTGCTCCTGGAGTCAAATGAATCCGTCAGTAGGAAGCGAAGTGAAAGTGTATCACGTCCCAATTGGCATGAATTATGAATTGCTGGAAGTACGGAAAGATATTTGAAATGAGACGCAGCACCGTTATTTAAATACTACACAAATATCACATTAATATGTTTCCTACTGACTGGTCTGTGCCGTGACAACTTTTCATAATGCAGTGAGGACTGTTCTGGTGCGCAGCCTTTGTGGTTTCTATTCCGGCTGGACCGCCAGCTCCATACTGATAAAAAAAAAAAACACAAAAAAATCATAGCTGGGGGGTGTACCACTGTGAACAGAAAAGGCATAAGATTAAGCTGGGGGACCACATCTTCTGAGTAGTCCTCACACATGTGAATGGGGAGGGGGCACTGATGAGCAAGCTACCTGATCCATATATTAGTTTGATTTTTGGTGGAGGCTAATGTAGCATCATAAATCTTCAAGGTAAATAGCCATTAAAACAAGTTGCTGATTCCGCTCCCCCATTCAGAAATATTAACCTGAGAAGCGAGCAGTGGTGGAAAAGCCATTATGAGGCTGACAAGGGGTGACATTGTTGGTATTCTTCAGTTAAAGGTCACACACTTCCTGTTCCCACAGGTACGGGTGGAAGCTGGCATGTAGAACTTGTCCCAGGGAAATTATCAACATTTCAGCTGGCTAAAGATCTGATTTAAGTCACCCTGATGGTGCCTGAGGCTTTGCCTAACAATCCAGACAAAGACGACACTGACTGCTTATTTGTAGAAAGCCATACAGGGGCAAGGAACTCGTCTGCCTTCTCTTGCCATTGAAGACTCCATGGATGAAGGAGAAACATGATTAGCTCCTGTAACTGTCAGGGAGAAGAATGAGCCAGACAGGAGGTTTACGTATGACTACAGCACTCTTGAGGAATGGTCTCCCAGGATACAGAGATAAACACATACCTGTGGCCAGCCTCGCACCCACAATAAAAGGGAGTCTGGATGATGGTCGACCACTTAGCACATTAAGCCACACGGCAGCCTGGAGAGTATGGAAACACACTAGGGGCTGAGGGGTCTGAGGGAACAAGATGGCCAGCGACACCTGCTGGCCAAATGGGACTGGGCTAGATGGGCACCAATTCTGACAGGTTGTGAAAAGAGTGCAATGCAGGTTTGCTAAATTACATGCAGAAAGAGTGTGCTGGAATCTGGATTCCTGCTGATAATGGCGAACCATACTGAGCAGCGGTGTCCGTCCTGGGGAGGGGTGGGTAAATGACCTGCCTGTTGTGGTCCCCATCAGGCTGCTGTCACGCCTCCTCTCAGCAAAGCCCAGGCCAATTGGCAGTCAGTACCCGAATTCAATGTGTCAGGCTGATATCAACAAAACAGCATGAAACCTGCACACAGGAGGCCACCGAAGGACGTTACGTCTTACTACTGTACAGTGACATGCATTATGCAGCCCAGTGGTCGCTAAAGAGCGCTCAGTGAGGTACCACGTGGGACAGCAGCCGTCTGTTCTCCGGTATCCCTGTGTGGTCCACAAGCCGGGCCTGGGGAGCCGGATGCGATCCGGGGTCCCTCTCTTACTCACGAGTCCCCGAGCACGTCTCCATGGGCTCAGACACCCTGGATCGATTGGGGCGAATCCAGATAAGACTTATCTCAGGCGCACTAAATGCTAATCAAAGCCAAGCGCTCGCTAGGTGCGCAGAAATTGCTGATGTAATTAAGGTCACGTCTCGTCGGGCGGTGCGGTGAATCGCAATCAGTGCGAAATTCTCTCCAATTTAGCCGGTTCATCTCATTTCCAAGGCGCTTCCCTCCCCACTTCTGAACCGCACTCATTCTCCCCTTTTCCCTCTTTAACACCGGCTACATCTGCCCGCCGCGATAAGTCATTTTACGGCGCGGCTAAGATACGAAGCTTTCTGAAAAGAATTACCGGGTTATTTGTGTAATGACCTTCAGGACACCCAATTTAAGGGACGGCGACGGGGGGAGGGCTGAGGAACAGAGCAGGGATCCCTGTGCCCTCCATTACTTAAAACGGCTATTTCCTTTACACGGTAATTGTCTGGATCATTCTTGATTTAGCGCATTGGAGCTTCTAGAGTCTATATGGAGGGGCTTCAATATAAAACATTTCTTCAGATGTATTTGGGGGGGATGGAGGGTGGTAGAATCTTATGTTGACCCCCCCTAAGGGTCAAATCATAGTCTCCCCAATTCTGCCACTTCACTTTTCAGACAAACCCCACACCACATGAATTTCGCTTAAAAAAAAATAAAAAACGAACCGATAAAGAACCTGGCACATAGTGATGCTCATTAGCTGCAGAGCAGCACGTTTCCTGCTGGTAATGCAGGATTGGAGTCATAACTGACCATAACAGCCCAGCCATCTGCAGGGCCACCATTACATGGCAGCATGCATCTCTCACCAGTAGGCCCACCGAGTCCTTTCAGGCCCTTCTAAGTCCTTTCAGGCATCACGCCTCGTGGCAGCCGGCACGCTTGAGATTACCCGCCCTTGCATGTGGCTGATTTCAGAATGAAGATGCATCATGCCAGCTGCAGAGACAGCAGACCCCCCCCGGTCACAAGAAGCCAGCCAGAAGAGATGCAGATGTCGCCCTACCCGTGCCCGTCATCGTTTGCCAATGATCCCTGCCACTTGCCACTTGCCACTGATGAGCCCAGTCAATGGTAAGCTGTTCACAGTGCACTGGCTACCAGTCACAGCTCGTATTAGGGAAGTGTCACAGTATGAAAGATGCTACTTGTTAGCCTGCACTTCCAGAGGTCAGAGGTCACAGGCCACTGCTGGGATACAGTCGTCTTAGCAACTGAATCACAAGCCCACTGGCTGTACCTTATAAATCAGCTGCCCTCCAGCCACTTTTGGTTTCCTAGATTCCTCGGATTTTCTCCAAGCATCCACGTCCAGGCCCAGGACTGTCCTCTGAGTTTGATGGGGCTTGTAGATTATACTGACGCCAGTTAATTAGGTGGATGATGAGGCTTGGTGGGGGGTAGGGTCAGATGGTCATGAGATGGGTTTGACACAAGTGTCTTAAAAAAGTCTTTTCTCGCGAATTCTGGGGTTGGAATTGAAGCCTCTGCTCCTGCTCGCTTCCGATGACATTCCCAGCTTGTTAAGGTCATTCGAAAAGCCAGGCTCTGCTCCGTCTTCTCGGAGCTCCAGGCAAGATCACTCCGAAAGTCATCCGTGTGATTTGAGCTCCTTAATTCTCGGGCCGCTGGTGAGCAGATTGGTCGGCAACCTGCTCTGTGCTGTCGGAGACTGAACCCTGAAACTGCAGTGTGAAATGTGCAATTTGTATCCACTTATTCTTGAGTTGTTTTCAGGAGGATGTTCCCTGCCAGCTGACAACAGTATTTTCTGGCCTTCACCCTGCCAACCCCAACGTCACAAGTGCCGAGTCGCTTTCCTCCTGGTATGTCCGTCTTCAGCCCAGACACATTGGAAGGGGTAGATGCTAAACTGGACCTCCGGTTCCCCCAATAGGGGAATGTCTGGCATTCTGCTGGGATCAGCAAGGGGATGCACACCTTTGATGAATAAACCAAAAAACCTGGTGACAGCATCTCTCAGCAATGGCCCCATCCTGTCAGTATATCGTGAGACCATGTGCCCGGCCTGTGGGTGCGTGTGTGCATCGTTGCATCACCCCGCGCAAATGGGTTTCTGTGTGTGTGAGATGTTTGTGTGGTGTTTGAATATATAACGTTTGTGTTTATGTGTATTTGTGCATATGAATGCATTGATGTCAGGGCGTGGCTTATTATTTTGTGTGAATTATTGTTCCACAATGCTCTTGGCATTTCCACATATCTTTGGCTGGACACCAGCCTAACTGGTACAGCCTCTGCTCAGCTTATTGTGTCATATGTACACAAGGTCAAAAGGTCAAAACGCAAACAGGCCGGGGGTTTGCGTTACCGTAGGAATAGCGGAGATGCTGCTTAGTGCTCCTTTACCTGTTCCTGTTCCCTCAGCGGGGTCTCAGATGTGGTGGGAGGCGATTGGCGAGCCCAGGAGGTTCAGGAACATGGGCTACAGGGGTTTGTGGGCTGTGGTGGATCGAGTGACACCCAGCACCGAAGCCTGATGATGAAGACACCGGTCTGGACCGGTCTGTTTGGCGACAGAGGAGCCTGACCAGGTCATACATATGTGCCTGTAACCCCCCCTGAGGGACAGGTAGGTAGGTACACACAAAACATCCACACAAGACAGAGTATGGGTTGCCGGCAGTCCACCCCTTACTGTTAAGGCAGGCAGACACCATTACTAATGCTTCGGGATGCTTCATTGCCATGCCGGCAAGCCCCCTGCGAGGCATAAGCAGGCAGTCCCATGTCACAGGTTAAATGTCACGCTGCATCTCTGCAGTATAAAATAAAGCAGGTCACATGACTCCACTGCTCGCCCTGTACTTTAAGGTCAATAAATCACGTGCCTTTATTCACGCTTATATTTAGTTGTTAGCTTTTTACTTTCCGTGGCTTCCTGTAAATTTATCAACATTGATTTTCACTTTCCTTTTTATTAGTTGAAGAAGTACAAGCCGTATATGAACAAGGCTGGTAAAAACCCAGGGAACGAGAGCTCGTGTATGAGGGAGATCAAACTTGGGAGACCCCTGTACAGTTTTGGCATATCGTCTGAGTCACTTTTCTCTGACTAGATAGAAAAAGCCCATATTGTTCCCGATGGATGGCAGCCTAGATCCCTGATCCTGTGTTTCTCAAGCCAGTCCTCGCGGCCCCTAGACAGTCCATGTTTTTGCTCTCTCACATTTCCCCAGGAGCTGGAATGGAGCAAAAACATGGACCGTCTGGGGCCCCCCAAGGACCGGATTGAGAAACACTACCTTGTAAACACCACAAACAGAATCTGAACTACAACAGCAACCAGACAACTGGGTTGTTAAAATAAATGTGTGAAAAACAGCAGTAAATCTCCCTCCCAAAAGTGGGTTTATTTTAAACATTCAGCCTGGCTGGGGGGCATCAGGCAGACAGAAACGTTTGAGCCTCAATTGTTTTCACAAGCAATGGTGAAACTGACAAATATAGTACATTCTTCAGATTAATAAATCTGAACAACTGAAACACATGCTTAAATAAACTCATGATTCACGCTCGGATGGTCTATTATTATCTAAAATTGAAAATATTTTAATCTGCTGAAAATGGGTTTTTGTGAAAGACACCAAATGTGGTCTGTTTGTGTTCACGCATAAAATTTGCATTTATGAAAGAGCAATTTGGAATAATATGAAAAGTGAAATTATGAAGTATTTTCATGATCCAAAGAACAGAAGCAGAACAATAGAAAAAATATTAATTTCTTTTTATTTTTAGATCAATTCTTAATTGATTTTCATATTTCGGGGCTCCAGTGACCCTGACCAGGATAAACGGGTGGAAAATGGATGGGAGGATGGATTTTAGAGGACGGCGTACGAACACAGATCCACCGCGGCTTCCTGGCTCAGTAGCGATTGACTCGGCTTGAACTTTCACTGAGATCTGAGCTACAGGCAGAGTTCGGGAAAAAACATAACAAACAGGAAGTCCAGGGGGCAGGTTTTGACCTGAAGGCAAGAACACGATGAAACTGCACCCACCCTTCAGTGTGCTCGGGAGCCGAAATATAAGTAAGGAACGAAAACAATAGACAGTCAGTCTGCCTGGAATTTCTCAGAAAGGAGCGTCTCCTGCCAATGGGACTGTTTGATTGTCAGCTAGAGCCTTTGTGTCCCCTGCTTCCGAGCAGACTACGCTGCTTGCTTAATAGCAGACGTTCTGTTCTTTTTACTTATATCTTGTACTTCTGCCTCCCTAATACCAATGGCATTCAGTTGCCCCATAGAGGCCACACGTCTTCCCCTTTAACAGGAGAATGAAACCTTAAAATGTCTAACAAAGCAGAGACTCATAATTGTACCAAACTTATCCAAAAGTTAAGAAATTAATTAAAAAAAAAAAAGGTAACACCAAGGCCGTACCGTGTGACAGCCACATGTCTCGCAAGCGCTTGTCAAAACTCACGGCAGATTAAACACGAAAAGGCGCGATATCCTCACGGACTTGGGAGGAAAATGTATTTGACTCATCAAGCTGATTCGCTGCAATTTTCACACCTTCCTGAGACATGAGACAGAAATACCCTGATAAGCAAGAACTAATGTGCTGCCAGTACCACAAGGAATTAGTCTCACCTCGACTCCCATTCATTGAAATGTACTAGAGGGATATCCAAAGAGAAAACAAATAATTAATTGGAAATAGTCTTCAGGCACCACAGGTGGGCAGAGATTGCACTAATAAAAGAAGTTGCTGGGGGGGGGTTCTCTTTCCACCTTTATGTTCCTACATCTAGAGGGCGGTGGGTTAGCCAGCGAGAAGATGCCATTGCTATAAATCAAACCCATAATGGTGCTTTTTCTGAATCATATTAGGCAGGTTTAGATGTGATGATAGAGGAAACCCCACGCCGCCGCCTCGCTCAAAGAGGGAGATAACAACTGTCACTCCAGGGTAAGTACACAGCACATTTATCTGACCTTAGATAATCCATCTGTGCCTCGCAGAGATTCCTGCACCTTCCTGCATGCCTTCCTGCTTTCCTTTGATTTTTGCAGGATGAAGGAAGAGAAAGATGCATGGGAACTGGGCCCAGCCATGGTGGCTCATCCTGGATATGTGACGGATGAGTGCTCTTGATACTCCAGCCTCTGATACTCCAGCCCCTGATACTCCAGCCCCTGATACTTCAGCCTCTGATACTCCGGTTCCTGATACTCCAGTCCCTGATACTCCAGCTTCTGATACTCCAGCTCCTGATACTCCAGCTCCGGATACTCCAGCCTCTGATAGTCCAGCCCCTGATACTCCATCTCCTGATACTCCAGCCCCTGATACTCCAGCCCCTGATACTCTAGCCTCTGATACTCTATCTCCTAATACTCTAGCCTGTGATAATCCAGCCTCTGATACTCCAACCCCTGGATACTCCAGCCCCTGATACTCCAGTTTCTGATATTGCAGCCCCTGATACTCTACCCTTGATGCTACAGCTCCAGATACTCCAGCCCCTGGATACTTCTACTCATGATTTTCTAGCCCCTGATACTCCAGCTCTTGATACTCCAGCCCTGATACTCCACCCTTGATGCTACAGCTCCAGATACTCGGGCCCCAGATACTCCAGCTCCTGATACTCCAATCCCTAATACTCCAGTCACTGATACTTTAGCTGTTGCAGGTCCAGCAGATATCTAGGATACTAATAGCTGTGCATAGGGGGCATTAGTTTGGCATCCAAAAAGCTGAGCCTGAACTCTCTATCATGGGCCGAGTCAGCTCCCTAAGCCAGGGGTTGATTCACACTGTCACAGATCCTCATCACCGCTAAGGCGTTACCGTGGTTGCAGTCAATTCCACAGTTTCAGCATTCTGGTCATGGATGGATTTCTGTGGTCCTCGCCTTTGTTAGTCCTTGCGATCCTCAGGAGGAGAGCTGAGGGCGGTTCTTACTCACCCGATTAATCTGGTAATCGCCTTGATTAAACGGGCCTTTTAATCGATGTCAAGGGCTCTTTGCTTGTCAGGGGAGTGGGGTTAGAGGAGGTTCAGCATCCACCGTGAGCCATCTCAGGTTAAAGTGTGCTGGCCTATCTGGCTTCTGGTTGGAGGAAAAATACAGGGGCTCACCAGAGAAAAAGGAATAACAACATTCAAAGGGAACAACGAAACGCAAGGAGAGGCATAAAGGGCGAGTACAGCTAGACAAGTCACAGTCAGGGTAACTATTAAGCCTGAAATATTTGAAGCTGAGACAGACTGAAGGTTAATAGAACACCCCCACACCTGCACCCTAAATACCACCCAGAAGCTGCATCAGAGAGGTCAGCCGTAGCTGGAATCGCATGTTTTCACACAGGACTGAGGGAAGTAGAGACAGGAAACGGCCGAGTGTAAAATATCCAAAGGGAAGTTGAACAGCATAGCTATCTGCAAGGATTTGTACGGTGCTTCTGCGATTGGTCACGCGGGGGCGCCACGCCTCGCGGCAGAGAAGGATTTATTCCAGCTTGAGTTACCCTCTGGGGGGGGGGGGGCTGGTGACAGAGAATAGTAAACCTCACCCCCAAATACTCCTCCGTGGTGATCATCTGGGACCGCTGCAACAGGGCGGGCGAGACATGTTAGTGTCTAAGACATTAGCAGACGGGGCCTCTAGGTTGAGCGCCACCCACGGGGCTGTGTGGGGAATGCAGCTTTAGGGCATTTCGCTAACACATAAACTTAGCTGCAAAGCTAAGTATACAACCGAATATAAAGAAAAACACATTTTAAAAATGCTTCATTATCCACAGGCAGGTTACCCATGATCTGTAGTGTCCAGAGCGGCATCACGGTGATTTCCCACTTTTCAAATGCTACTCATGGGCTCATTAGCAAGCCAGACTCAGCGGCATCCCCTGCAGATACAATTAGGTGGGAGTTTCCAATCTCCTTATTTATGCCTCCCAGTCCGCATATTCCCTGAGCTGGAGTGAGCTTTGTGTCAGCTGTAAGTTGGGGCATGGTAAGTGTTTGCTGGTGACGGCATAGCTTACTGTACACATTCTCTGTACAGGCCTATGCCTGGATAGGTAGTATCAAGCTAGAGAGGGCTAACCACTTTAGCACTCTGAAATGCCAACAAGCAGGTCCTCTGTGCATGATCCCTGGGACCAGGACTAAATTATTTCAACCAGGCCCCCATGACAGGTGACCCCTCCAACCTGGGCCTGGGTCCAAGAGAACGTCCCTAGTTGTCCCCCCCGAGATAACTGGCCTGCTGACCAGACTAGATGAAGACTAGCAGGTGTGCTAACAATGACCATATAGGGAAATGACTTCTGAAAATGCAGTACAGGAACCACAGCAGATCCACTTCATAGCTCCCGGAGGACCCCTGCTAGCTCATTTGGAGAAACTAGGAACAGATTGTCAAAAGCGTGCTTGCCTGTGAGTAAAGGGGCTCAGTTAATGAGTCTGGTGGCAGAGACCTGGCCTGCCCCAGGTCCCTCAACAGTGGCTCTGGGGAAGCGGACCAGGATCTGAACCACACGTCAATCCTCTTGCCCCTGGTCGCCGTCTTCAAGTCAACTGCCCCACGCACACAGAGCCGTGGCCAATCACAAGGGTGTGTTGCAAGGAAGCCCCGTCCCTGCTCAGTGTAAAATTATAGGCCCGGGTGAAGAGGCCCCACGATTTCTCAAGATGGGTATTCCCAAAACCTAGGAAGATAAATTCACAGGGTACATATTTGTCATGCTGCTGTCTGGGGGGGAGGGGTATGATGGAGGGAAAAGGGGTCGATTTTTGGTGGTGGGGGGGGGATATAGCTAAACTAAACTAAAGACGGTATGTTTGATTACCATAAACAGTAAATAAACAAATTCTGAACCAAAAC
>JAODKN010000063.1:4781449-4793444 GCA_026774425.1 Petrocephalus zakoni
CCCCCCCCCCCCCCCCCCCCCCCCCCCCCCCCCCCCCCCCCCCCCCCCCCCCCCCCCCCCCCCCCCCCAGTGCTGCAAGGCCCATGTCTGTGGAAGCCCTAATTACATGTGAGCTAATTGATGCCATCCATCACTGGTCTCCCTCAAACCCAGTGTCAAGAGTCAGCAAGCCCTTTAGGACGAACAGCAAGAAAACGTATTGAGGGAGAGCCCTTTGTGTTAGTGAAAGAATGAGTTCTTTTATCATTTGTAATACCCTCAAAAAAGAAGAATAATAAGTCCAATTTCTCTGGACTGTCCTGTAGGAAGTTCAAAGTAATTGCTGTTATCACTTTCATTACATCCGTAGCAGTTAAGAAAAGCACAGTCGCATGGCCAGATGTCTGAAGGTCACATGACCTTTCCTTTCTACTTTGGGGGGGGGGGGCAGGGGGCTAGAAGAAGTTCCGGCCGCTTTGGAAACAAATTGAACTTTTGGCAGCTACTTCTTGCCACAGTACAATCGCCGTGGGGACCCAAAACAGCTACAGTCCCCGCAGGACCCCTAAACTCCAGCTCCCACTGCTGGGACACAGCTGGGGGGCGATGCGTGTACTTGTAAAGGATAATCAGAGTTCAGAGCTGGTGCCGGTAACCGTGGTTACATGTACAAAGGGGATGGTTTCACTTTACGGCATCACAGCCGATGCACATGGAGCTTGATGCCGTCTGAGAGTAAAGGCCTGATATATGGAGCAGGGAACTTAAACACACAGAGATTTCTCGGTCCTCTGCAGAAATGTTTGCGGAGGTCTGTGTGAGGCAAGAGCGTGGCTGATAACAAACGACCCCCTCCAAAAGCTGCGGTTGTGGGCGGCTTTGCCGAGTGAGGGGGATGTTAGCGGCGGCCCGTCTCACAGCAGCACCCGGGTACCGTGTGATTGGCGGATAAGGGGATTTTCCTGTCTGCTCTGAGAAGCCAGGCGGAGCAGGGAGGTGTAGCGTGCTGGCAGCCCTCACAGGAATTCCGCGGAAGGACATCCCTGAGTGACCTCCCCACATGAGTTTTTCCTCAGATATTTGCACACGAACCCCCCCCCCCCTCCCCCGAAGCACACACCCCCTGGGGGGTTGAAACAGCAGCACATTCAATGCACATCTGCAGACCGCCTCAGCAGCAGCTACAGGTGCCTGGTGCCGGTCGGGGGCTGCTTCTTGGTCACCGGGTGGGGGTGTCCTGCTCTCTTTAGCCCGCGTATCTGAGAACAGTGAGAGAAATGGCATGACAATGGATCATTTCCTGTGTACCGGCACCTAGTATACACCTCCTGTAGTGGATAGCAAGGCGGGTACAAGCACTGGGGCCAGGTAGCGTAGGGATGACAGGGGGCGAGCTAGTGGGATTGTACAGGTGAATGGGGGTCAAGATTCAAGATCTTTATTGGCCGTGTGTGACAAGCGCATTGCAGTGCCGGCGCGGTCAGCCACGCTTGGTTACGGGGAGACTGAGCGAGACAGTGTGAAACCTCAGCCGCAGCAGAAGGGGAGGGTGAAGGCGAAGCTGACTGCAAGATTTCATGGCTAGTGTTTTCACTCATCTTTGCTGTATTTTCTGAGGGTTGCGTGTGTTTGCTGTTTAAATCCCAAAAGAGCAACTGAAGATGAAATTGTACATAAATTATATGGGAGGTAAAAACCCAAGATTTTATCCATTTCATATCCACACTAGTGTAGGAGCCAACCGGCCAAAAATCTGCAGGCTTTAAAAAGCCCAAACTTAACTTTTCCCACAAAGAAAACAGTGTGAAATTAAATGAAACACTAAAAGAAAAGTTCCACAAAAGCTTAAAAAAATGCAAGTGTTTGAAAGTCTCACTCGTTATTTTCTACCAGCCGGTCACCAGCCAGTCACCAAAAAGTCATGGAGCTTCCATCAACAACAATTAATAAACCAGAGAAACAAGAACACTGTCCAAAGTCAAAGATCAATTAATAACACGTAACATATTAAATACGTACTGAATGACACTAAATGAAGTAACAGATTATTAGATGATATCAACACCATCCATCGTTTAGAGAACATTTGTTATAGACAAGAGTAAATGTACAAGAACTCCAGTCTCATCAAGACAGACTGGACGGTCCATTTAAACACAGGAAGAGAATTGCTGTATTCATTCTCATTATACCTACCACAGATCTGCAAAGTCAATAGATACCGTCTCATCTAGAGGGTGTCGGGTAGAGAAAAAGTTTGCCTCTCATGATGAATGTAGCATGGCATGCTTGGTTTATGATTAATTATTAGTGAGAGTTTGTTTGCGCTGTTACTTGCAGGCAGAATAAAGCTCTCCCCATAGACGGTTCCCATTATAGGAACACCTCGGACTGGAGAGTCTAAGCGGGAGCAACGGTCGCCGTGGTAACTCTTCAGGGGAATTTATGAAATTAAATCAAAAGAGAACGAATAATAGCTGTGAGCAAAAGTTGCTGGTACATAATTGTTCAGATATATTTCCATGTCTTTTAAGCCATTCAGTTCTGAAATATTTAAAAATGAGTTTATAATTAAAGCCTTTGGTTCCAGTTACCATACTGCTCTGGACTCCGGAGCTGGATATCGACTGCTTGAAAGGAAACATGGCACTTTCTGAACAGAACGCTGCGTGGCACTTCTGGATCAAAGCAGCCAGATTTCTCATTCACACATAATTAAATAAAATTGTACTAAATAAATAATTTAGTTGGTGGAAATAAACAAGAGATTATTGATGCCCCAGCAATATGTATTAATGCTGTGCTTCTAAAACCTGGTACAAAATCTTTAAAAACACTTCATGGTAACATTTACAGAGCAGTCAAAAATAAACACTTGTTCAACAAGACCCTGAATTTTGATTACTGTGTTACACAAGAATATTCTTCTCAAAAGTAAAACGAAATCCCAGTAAAACAGAGTTGTCTGAAATCTAGTAAAAATAATAACAAAAAAAACAGTTTATTCTTGCAAAATAAAGGAGACCATGGAGCTCAGCAAAAGTGTAGTAATAATAGTAAAAAGAATCAATCCAGGTATCACTGGGTTGTTCCAAACACCTCTGGAAATTTTATGACAACAATGTTACACGCAGATAGAAGCTTGGGGACTTGAGGCTGGATACGGTATCCATAGGTAACCCAGAGTGACGGTATTTGATTGGACAACATTCTAGACAACATTCAGAGCAATATTCAATTCACTAACATATATCAACAAAAAAGTGCTCAACAGAAACCCGGGTCACAAGCTGCATAATGGAGAGAAAGATCCTTATCCCAGAGCTTTGCTTTGATCGCAAATTGTCAATTAACCTTCTGTTGATTTTTATCGTTATAAAAAATATACAATTTTTATTTTACAGTGACACACCAAACAGAGTGTGGGGCGATGACCAGACTTCCTCCCTCCCTATATTCACTACCACTATTTCATTTTAAAGCAAATCCAGACAATTCAGAGTTTTAATGGAGAACACCTCATGAAAAGAGCTTATTCTGAGTTTGCAGGTGCATTAGTGCAAATAATAGGCAGATCCTATTCCAAATTCTACAGCCATACCTGTAATATAAACATGATTCATACTTTCTGGTCTATTCAGGCAGCACCTGGATGCGTCTTGATTGCGGAAAAGGGCTGGTGGCTCGTCATGGTGATTTTACGATCGGCCTGCTCTGTATGGGAATAGACTACCGGGGAAAAACATCTAGCAGGTTTTAAATGTTGATGTGGAGAAGCAGTATTTCCCAGCCATTTAAGGGAGGGACGGCACAGGTGTCCCTGTTGCATGAATCTCTGCAGCCATGTACTCTGGAGCTCAACACTGGTTCTGTTTCAAGGGCCGGCTCTCCAAACATGGAGGGGCATTAGAGGCCATGACTGAGTGGTGGAGGTGTGAGACAGTTAGGAGGTTGAGTGGGAATCGGTATCGCAGACAGTCAAGACCTAAGGAGGGGGAGACAGCTGATTTCTGGCTTCAGCTTGGGATACAGTGTGTTATTCTTGGTGTCCATCAAACTGTGTGTGGGTCAGACAGACAGAGACATTGGAATGAAGGAATGAATGAAAGTTGCATACGTATAGTGCTGGTTCTTGCTTTGTGCCTTTTGAGAATGGAGAAAGAGAGAGAGAGAGGGAGAGAGATAAAAAGAGATGGAGAGAGAAACAGAGTGAGAATAATTAAAAATTCATTGAGAATAACAAAAAAAAGTATACAGAAGAAAAATGAAGCTGGACTTTACTTGGTATAAGTAGCTTGTGATTCATCCTGCGGGTGAGACCAGCGATACCCAGGAAAGCAGCGTTCGTTAAATGAGGCATCCTATGCTCAGGTACGAATAAGAGCGGACAGCTCTCCCTACCTTTCTGCTAGCGACCATAAAAAATGTATGAAATGCAGAGAGACGTACGAACTGAATCTTACCCCGCAGCTCTGTGAGGACGGGCCACATAGGGTCGCCCCCCCCCCCCCACCCATTTAGGTGTCGAGCAGCGTGACCATCCATAAGGAACCTGCATGCTAAAATAAAAAGGCACCCAAGAAGGGGTGGATCTCCCACCAGCCATCTCTGCTATGAACCACACCAGACTGGTTTGAACTGGCCAAATAATTACATGTATTATTAATTTAGCAGACAGTTTAATCCGAAGTGATGTACAACTGAGAAATAAGGCAAGGTCAGACAGTGCCCGGAGCAACTGGGGATTAAGGGCCTTGTTCAGGGGCCTGACCCTGAGATTCGAACCAGAAACCTTCCAAGCATAGTTTCCTAATCCACTGACCCACACACCGCCCCCCAAACACGTAACGATGGTTTTTAGGTCTCATTCATGCGTGTCCAGCCTATGAATTTTGACAATCCCCTAACAAACGTGCTGTTAATTTTAATATATATGCAGACTCAGTGACAAATATTGCCATTGGCTTTTAAATTATCACAAGGATCAAATGATCAAATGAAATACGACTAACCAGAAGCTTGGAGTTATGGCTTCACACGCGGCGATGCTGATGTCCGCCTCCCCCTCCATCCGCTCAGGCACGAGGCGTCTCAGACACAGTGTGGCTGCTTCATGGACCCGCCTGTTCCTGCTTGGGTCAGCACTTTCGCAAGCTTCATTTCTGTGATGGAGGGACCCTTGGCATAACCTATAAAATGAGATTATTGCAGCGGCTGTGTGGCCTTGACACACTTGGGGGATAATGTCCTGTTTCATTGGTCATTCATGCAGACAGACTAAATCCTTCCCAAGCTGCTTCCTGGCACAAGCCTCAGAACCACAGCCGGTTCTGAACCAGAAGCCGAGCCGGATTTAGCTGTGACGCTCCAGTTCTCTGCACTAGACGCATACTTCTTGGATCCTGCTTCTCTGGGAAGGTCACAGCTCCGTGCGACCTGTGTCTCGCTCTGGCACAGATGGCTGGATATGTTGCTGCCGGCTTGATGCAGCCCCCCGGAATATTGACCTTCCTGTGTCACTGCAGTATATTAAACCCTACAAGGCTACAAGGTCACACGGGCCATGCGAGGCCCCGCCCACCCTGGCGGGAGTTGCATCGCCTGAGGACTACAGTATGTGGAGCAGTGCTCCTGCACCGTACAGGAATCGGATCGCTTTTTTGCAGCAATCTCCCGCACTGCACCATGTGGCCAGACTCGCAGTACTACAAGGCGTATCAGCAAAAGCAGAAAAGAAGAAAACAAAAACTGTCCCCATGACAATCCCATTTCGCTCACATTACTGCGGCAAGTGACTGCTCTGAAGGCAGGCGCAGTAAAACAACACGGAGCTTCCAAAGCAGTGGGATGCAGATATTGCCTGGATGGGGCCCAAGTCCACTGAGTTAGAGAGCTCCCTGGTCATGGATGGGGCTCAAACCTGGCATATGATGGAAGGGGGGGAAGGTTCCAGACACCAGGGTGTGGGTTGGTTGGGGTTCATACAGCCAGGTGCTCTGTGGTGCATTTCCCAAAAGCATAATTTACTTACATAGCTGGAACCACGCACCTGAATGTGTCCTGAATCGCTCTGTCGGCCCAAAGACACTGATGGCTATTTGGTGTCTGTTTTATACTAGATAGGGAAACCAAACAGCTGTACTGAGCCCGACTTCCTGCGGGTGTGTTATTTTTGATATGACATTTCTAAGATGATCATCCTTTGGCTGTGAGGTCTGGCACCTCGAGTGCACCATCAGGTTACGCCAGCCTTGGGAGAGACCCATCAGGCTCTCAAACCATGGCACGGCCAAAATTACTTCTCCGGCCATATTCCAAAAAGCACACATCATCAATAAGTGACGTGATGACAGAGAAATCTATAACGGCGTGTTACATTGGCCAGCTGGTCCCGCAGTTTGATTTGTGTGCGGCTAAGAGTCACATTAATGAAAAAACAAAGACGCATTGTACCACCCAGCAGAAGAAACCAGAGGATTCCTGTGTGAACTCCACACACAGAAACCAAGAGAGGGATTCAAACCCACAGCCCTTGTGGTACGAGGCTATAGCACCTTGGCCCCACCATGGACCAGCAATCACACATTTTGATCTAAAGATCTAAACTAGACATCTAAAGAAAAATACTGTAGCCACTGAAGTATGAATGTTTTGTTTTCTTATAATAACCCTGAATGTCAAACCGCAAGTGAAATTTGAGCCTGGATCATTCCGTGGCCCCTTTTTGCAGTACTGTGGTATTTATTTAACCTCCCCCCATACCCCCTGTCCTTTTATAAAGAATAACAAAGTGTAAAGTCTTCTCAATCTCAGACCCCACAAACATGCATCATAGCCTCCAGGAATCAATACTTTGTTCTTGCCGGCTCACTGTAATACATTTTCATGCAAAGGTACATTATATGGAGAAAAACACTTCAAAACTCTTACATTACTTATTTTCAATTCAGCTACCTAAGAACAAAAGAACATGTGTGGTTTAAAGTGGCCTCTCCAGCGTGATGGTATTCTAATAAATGCAGGAATAAAAGACTTCCTTGGAGGTCAATTTGGATAAATGGGTTTTATAATAATAATATTAATAATAATGATATAATTTATTTGCAGCATGTATTTCTCACAACCAATGTGCCATACAGTAAAAAATGCAGTTAAAGCAAAGACTAGATTAGAATAAAAACCACAATAGTAATAAGATCTCATATATGTCTGCATTGAGCGTTGTGCATTATAT
Organism: Petrocephalus zakoni; assembly: GCA_026774425.1. Taxonomy (NCBI): domain Eukaryota; kingdom Metazoa; phylum Chordata; class Actinopteri; order Osteoglossiformes; family Mormyridae; genus Petrocephalus; species Petrocephalus zakoni. Next base: position 4,788,663 of record JAODKN010000063.1, read on the forward strand.
GTGTCGATAGCATGCTTCCTGTCATTACCGTGGGGGGGGGGAGGGGCTAATCTCGCATTCTATTGGAGCACAGTTCAGTGGATGTGTGATGCTTTCTCTGCTCGGCGTTACAGAGCCGCGTGATTTGCGGTTTGAAGATGTGGAGATCCTGGAAGTGGGCTTTGTTCTCACCTGTAGGGGGCGCCACGTGGCTCTGACAGGACATAGGCTCTAGTCCTCCCATGACTGTAATATACCCACCAGCCTCCCATGAGGCGCTACTGGTGGCCGCCTAGGGCGCCATCCTCTGGGGGGCGCTGGCTTAGTGAACTTTGTTTTGGATGTACTTTTGTCTTCTGGGGTGCTATGTGACGGCGGTGATCCTTGCCTGGGGGCTAGGGTTCCCGCTGGCCCTAAGTCTCCCACGAATCTCTTATTAGGAGGATAGGACTCCATGGCTTCCATCTTTAGGGGAATACTGATGCTGTAAACACATGCTGTTGATTGACAGTAAACAAATGATTAATAAACACACCATCCAGAAACAATGCAAACCCCCCGCATGTCTTGTGCCTCCACTCAGGGTCTTGTTTATTGTCCTTTCCATCACTTCCCGAATGTAATCAGCTCGCATTTGTTCTGTGCTGCATTGGCTGAGCTTTGCTTGCTGGGCTGCTGTTGTGGGTGTTATTTCTGAAGTTCGTAAAAAGGGGGTTGGGATTGATTTACGTAGCGGCAGTTACTGGGGGGGGGTTCTAACAAGTCTTTTAGCACTGCTTTGTTAACGTTCGTGCTGTTTTCTCTAACAGCCTGCCCAGGCAAACCAATAAAATTTATGCCCTGGCCCCTGTTGGGTTCCAACTTTATTTGATTTAAGGAAACTCAGTGTTTTTTTTCCAGGGAAAGACTACTAATTTTCTTCTTTTTTTGATTTTAACTTTTGTTTGTTTGGTTGTCACTCAAGTTTTCAAAGAAACCTTTTTCTGCCTCATCTGATCTGCAACGATACAACACAACCAAGAATTGAACTATGGAACTTCAGCCAAAACAGGAAATTAAGTCATTAGGGAGTGATTAGGGATTATAGAACAAAGAGTCAAAAATATGGCTTAATCATAGATAAAGCTGAATGACTACAGCTGGCCGCAGTCCAGGCCGCACATTTTGGATTTTCAGCAGTGCTCAAAGTCATTCTCATTGGTTACTTTCCTGGAAACTACCACCTCTGGCTGTTGCCTCTTTAAATCTCACCCATCTGTTTAAAGTCTTCTGTAATTGTAACAATTTACTGATCAGCCTGAGCTCTCCAGAAGCCCAGAGGAACTGAAAGAGTGCCACATTTTCTAATTAACCTTAATTACCATCCACACTTGCGGAATTCTCAAACATGTGGTGCATGGGGTGTCTGGTGAATAAACTTTTGAAAAGACTTATGGGGGGGGGGACCATATGCGTGCAATAACAGTCGGAACAAGAGCTCTCTCAGCGACATCTGAGTGCTGCGGCGTGAACACAGGTTAATGAAGCTGTCGCCTGAAAAAGACTTATAACCTGCAATTAATTTAAAGAGGAAAGAGTCCCTGGCCAGCTGTTTAAAGCAAACATTACATGACATTATAATGACCTCTTAATAAATTTAGATCATTTACATTAATCACTATGTGGCAGATTAAAAAAATAATGAAACATCATCCAAGGGGTGAGTTCAAAATGTGTTCATTTACATTTATTAGGCAGATGCTTTCATCCAACAGGTACAATTGAGAAGGTGAGGTCAATTAGCGTCTGGGAGTTGAGGGCCTCGCTCAGGGGCCCAGTGGTGAAATCACTCTACTGGCCGTAGGATTTGAACCGATGACCTTCTGATCACAAATACAGCATCCAACCCTGAGCCACACACCAGCCCCCGCAATCAAACAGCGAAAGCAGTGCACTTACACCTATATAACCACGACTTGTCCCAGAGTAACTGAGACCGAAGCAGCAGGATAAGATATGGGTCGAGACACATAGGAACCCGTACGCGCCAACATCCAATTGGCGGCCGCACTTGGCTCCCCAGCGCTGCCCGAGACGGCTTCGCGTGCCTTCAAAGCCCTGATTATGCTGACTGACACAGAGCACCACAGAAATCAAGGCTCTGGAATTAGGTTAGCAGCTAAAGAGATTACCACAACCGAATTTCCTGGCCCATAACTATCAGAGACAAGACAATTACTTTGAGGCACTGGTGGGCCTCCTCGCAAAGAATGCTGTCTCAACAGATACTAATCCTCAGATGGATTAAGTCCTCGGGCGCTTACAGCCACCCTCAGTGTAGCGACGGTGCCGTCTGACTCCCATTACGACGAGTGGCATTCCCTGGACACATAGTGACGAATGGCAGGAAATCAGGGGGGGGGAAATGAACAGTGTACGCATACTGAGGTAAAGAGCACAGCATACCTTGACTTTTATACCATACCTGCGTATTAAAGTATTTACAACTGGAATATACACACTATCTATATGAAACAGAATACGGTAAACTCCTCTAGATCGGAGGCAATTTTTCTGTGATAAATGGGAAAAAAATAAAATAAAACAGTCAGCATTAAAAAAGAGGTTTAGGTACAAAAATGCGCAGTGCTAAGTACAGCCATGCGAGACGGACAGAAAAGGGAGTAAACTGTAGAGAAAACATTATAAATATTCATGGTCTAAGGCTGGAAGGAATAGAGGTGGTGGGAAATGAAACGGACGAGGGGCCGGGAACAGGCACAGGGCCATATGGAGTTTGCCAATGAGGATCTGCATTTTGCAGCTGGTCATGACAAGAATCTCAAACCATGTGTCAAATTAAAGGTCTTATAGCAATGCCCAAAAGTCTCGTATTAGAGCTGGATACAGAAACTACTATGGATGTTTGCTTGGAAATCACTTTCAAAGTCCCCAACAATTTTTTCAGCAGCTGTACAATGTGTATACTTTGCCTTAGCACAGATTTGTGTTAACAAGACTTACGTTATTTTTCAGTTATCCCCAAATCCATCACTTTAACCACAGGACCAGCTGTGGAAGTGAGAGGATCTTGATTTTGAAAGCCTCAGCCCCCGAACAATACAATCCCTACTCAATTAGCAGCACTGATAGGCTTTGGCCTAATATAGAATACCAGTCAAAAGTCTGGACCAACCTGCTTTTAATGCATTTGTCTCTGTGTTAGCTATGTTATTATTAACATAGCTTATAGTAAAAGGCCTCGTGGCAATGAAGTAATACATGTCAAATATTGCAATGACCATGAAAAGTGGTCAACATCTCAAAATTTTGATCCTTGAAAATAGCCCTTTTGACTTTGATGACAGCATTGCAGACTCTTGGCATTCTTTCAACCAGCTTCAGATGTAGCTACCTGGAATGCTTCTCCAATAGTCCTGAAGGAGAATCCACAAGTTTTAGGCTCAAGTTGGCCACCCTGCTCTTACTCTTCGATCCAACTCATCCCAGACCAGCTCTATAGGGTTTATGTCGGGGCATTGTGGGGGCATTGTGGGGGCGTTGTGGGGCATTGTGGGGGCATTGTGGGGGCCTGGTCATCTGTCTCAGCACTCTTTCTCTTTCCATGTTCATTAGATAATATGGTACCTTACATAATGTCGAGGTTCACTGGTACTATTCAGCTTTGTGTGGCAAAATCAGCAAGATAGAAGGAAAAAAAATCTCTAGGATGAGATACTGGCCAGACACCAATGGTACCAAGAAGCATCAGATGTATAAGATCCTGACAGTTATATGATCAAATTACCCAAACACTATATTTGCATGCACCACCATCCCAGCTTCTCCAGTGCGATTTTCTGCACTCTGACAGCTCTGCAGGAACTCATGTTGACACTGCACAGGCATAAGTATTGATCCAAGATGCCTGCAGGTAGCCAGTCAGCATAAATTCAGTACCCTGGAAGTGAGAATCAGGACTGGCTAATCCCTGGGTGAGACTAACCTGCCCCTTAGCCCAAACTTGGAGAATGTAGCTCTACTTTTTTGACCCCCCTTGGAGGGAATTGGAGATGTGTATAGTATCCCTCAGCGTGCCATGGATTAAGTGGACATGAAATAGCATTAATTACCTTTCAGGAAGCTTCACTGAGTATCCAGTCATATTTAACTAATTAGGTCTTCAGCCATTCTTAGTGAGCAGCCCCATTGCCATGCTGTTTCTTGCACACTCCGTTCCAGCTTCTAAATTTTTAGGGGTTGATTTAACACCTGTGATGTTTTCTTGCAAACTTTGATTCACAGATTGACTTTCCAAGTTACTAAAATACATAAGTTCCCCCATTAATTATAAACACTATATTGCCAAAAGTGTGTAAAGGACACCTGCCTTTACACACACACGAACTTTAATGACATCCCATTGTTAATATATAGGCTTTAATACGGAGTTGGCCCACCCTTTGCAGCTATAACAGCTTCAACTCTTCTGGGAAGGCTTTCTACAAGGATTAGTAGTGTGTTTATGGGAATTTTTGATCATTCTTCCAAGTGAGCATTTGTAAAGTCAGGCACTGATGTTAGACGAGAAGGCCTCTCAGTCTCCGCTCTAATTCATCCCAAAGGTGTTCTCTCGGGTTCAGGTCAGGGCTCTGTGCGGGCCAGTCAAGTTCCTCCACACCAGACTCGCTCATCCATGTCTTTATAGACCTTACTTTGTGTACTGGTGCGCAGTCATGTTGGAACAGGAAGGGACCATCCCCAAACTGTTACACAAAGTTGGGAGCATGAAATTGTCCAAAATAGCTTTGTATGCTGAGGCAT
>JAODKN010000063.1:4808871-4846047 GCA_026774425.1 Petrocephalus zakoni
GGACTGGCATTGCGCCTGGGTGGCACCCCAGCCCTATGCCCTGTGATGGACTGGCATTGCACCCAGGTGGCACCCCAGCCTTGTACCCTGCAATGGACTGGCATTGCGCCCAGGTGGCACCCCAGCCCTATGCCCTGCGATGGACTGGCATTGCGCTCGGGTGGCACCCCAGCCTTGTGCCCTGCAATGGACTGGCATTGCGCCCGGGTGGCACCCCAGCCTTGTGCCCTGCGATGGACTGGCATTGCTCCCAGGTGGCACCCCAGCCTTGTGCCCTGCGATGGACTGGCATTGCGCCCGAGTGGCACCCCAGCCTTGTGCCCTGTGCTCCACCCCCCCATGACCAGGAAAAGTGGGTAGAAGATGTAAGAATGGATTGAAGAAATATACAGTATATATGTGCAGCAGATTTTATCAATCTCTGGTGAATTAAGCTGTAGTTAATTTCATGTCTTACATGTCTTTAGAGTTGGTTAATGTGTAATAGGATTAGTTCATGTATAATATAATATGCCTTTTTAAAATCAGGGAATACCAGCCTTGGCCTTAAAATAATCAGGTTAGGTTGTATTTAAGTCCCATAAGCTCATCATGTTACTCAAACCCAATACGCCTTCCAAGTCGCCTAATCACACGTTTGATCAGTGTGGTGCGAATGCACAAAATGTAGCCCTAAAGTCATGAAGATGAAAAAACCTTTCTGGCTTTTCCCTTATTTTTTAATCGCTGGCAATCATCTTAACACCCCAGGGCACAAACCAAAGCTTTCCTTGTAACTCTGAAATCCCAGGGTACCCTCTGGATCAAAGCCCCAGGGCTGAAAGAGCTTCTCACCGAATTGGGAAAAAACGCTCAATAGGATTTTATGCAATTATATTTTTTAAAAGTAAAAAAATATGAGAAGTTCCTCCAGGATTAAAACATACCTGGCAACGTGGCCGGTGTCTGTTTAGACTGCAGATTGAAAGCGGTGGGCTGCTTTGTGGGTTGGACACGGAGGGGCTGTGCCAAAACAAATCTTTGCCCTAAGGTGGATGAGAAAAAGAGCGGGTGGGATGAAAAGGGGAAGGAAAATAGCTGCATTTAAAAAGGTCTCAAAGAATCAAAATCCACAGCCAGCTAATCAGAAAAAGGTGTTCGCTAAAAATCCAGTTAAAGCATCAGTGCAGAAAGGCGGGACTTCCTTAAGAGCCCGATCAGACGTGCCGCTCAAGGGCGTCGGCCCTGAAGACGGAGACCTGCGGCCACTCAGCCGGAAAGGGCCGTTCCTGACGCGCTGGGCTACCTGCCGACTCCTGCCTGCCCTGTCTGCTTCAGCACCGTGTCTGTTTGCATGGGAGCAGAGCGTCGATTTCAGGACCTGCTGATTTTAATCTCATTCCCCAGCTTCTCTGCTTCATCTAGTCACAGGTGGTGAGTGTTATAAGAAGACGGAGGGCATGTCAAGGGGGGAAAAAAAATATATATAACATAACTGCAATTCATAATCATTTCCGTCCCACTTACATACAGGCGCTAACTCTCACAGGCCTCTGCGCAGATTTATGGCACAATTACGCCATTTTGCAGCCTCGCGAATAGACAACCACATCGGGCAAGTCCGATATTCGCAATCCAGATTGTTTTCCAGATTTACAAAATACACCTACAGAGGGGCTAATGGCGCGAGTTCATAAAAATGACCACAAATGGAGTTTTGCCGATATATCTGAATGCAGTGGTTAAAATTCTGCCGTTCTGTTGCATTTTCATTCGCAGCTTCATTAGTGTGAATTCTTCTAAAACTGTCAAAACATTGAAATCAGAATCTCTTGACGCTTCCAGGCACGTGATGGCAGCACTGCATCCTCGCGAGGATGTGCCAGGTCTGCAGCTAGTCCAGCGAGAGCATATCTCCTCTCCCTAACATCAACCGGTTATCAGATACTGAACCTTAACTCAGTATCTGCTTGGCACATTTCCCAGAATGACTGTTGACCCATCTGCTGTTTACCTACCACCGGGACTCCAATTCCTATTACCCTCCACGACTCCCTTGCTACCGGACATGTTTTGTTAAATTAGATTATGTTAATGCATTATGGTTTACAAGATGTAATTGAGCTCCTTCATTGAGTATCATTAATACCTGATTAAATGCTCTGCTCTTCAGCTTCCATTAGACACACAACCTCATTTAGCTTTTGTTTCACTACAATCAAACTGGAAACACCTGCACCGTAAATGGACTTGCCAATTGAACCCGGCGACTCCACTCTGGGATTAAAGCAAACTGTAATGATCGTACTAGGGGGTCGCCGCAGCTTGCTGGGTGCAACGCGACGCAGCTTAATTAATTGAATCCCTTCCTCATCCCAGGGGTTTATTTTTAAGAATTATTTTTAGGGTGGGGGAGCAGAAGAGAGGCCATAATTCATACAGAGGGGACAACCTTATCATTAGCCAATGATGTGTTTTGAATTGGTGAGTGACAGGGGATGGGGCACTTCAGAGGCCAATCAAGTTTCAGCTGGGGCCAGTGCTCCGGTGGCCCCACCCCATTGTACGTCCCTGCCTCATTCTTCATTGGCTTCATTCTGAGATGCCTTGTCAGCTGAGGTGAGAGGTCCGTAGAGCCGCAGACGGCTCCTGCTGGCCGGGCTGCTTCTGCAGGAGTGCTGGAGCTTTTGACGGAATCTCAACAAACTGCTAAGCCAATCGTGGCCCTTGGCTACAAGCTAGATAGACAGACAAGCTGTGCACTAAACCTTAAGATCTTCCTCTGTTCTTAAGATTTGTGAAATTCCTGGCTTCTTAGAAAATATTCATTTTAAATAGCATGCAATTTAAAGTTTAAGGTTACAGACTACAAGGGTTACTTTAAAAAAAAAATGCTTCAATTTGTCACTATTCTGAAATACGGTGAAGACCATTGTGAGCACATGTAGCTGGTGCACCTTCCCTTACATAAAGTGCACACTCACATAAATCTACATTGCCATTAGAGCAAGACACTTCAGCTGAAAATATGTATTTTTAGTGATGCTCGGGGTGAGAGGCAGATGGAAACAGCAGTTACGACAATTTGCGCAGGAGGCAGGAATCGGCTGACCCGCTTTGCTGCAACACGGGGAACATTTCAACCCCGGGGCTCAAAGAAAGCTTCTGCTGGCTCAAGACCCAACAGCCGAGAAGAGCATCACCACAGTCGCAGACTTAAAAGAACTGTTGCTTTGAATCTGCTTTGGAGATTAGGCATGTTTGCCACATTCACCCTTTGTCTTTGTACCATCTTCCAGCACTCCCGGAACCAAAATCAAGATGGAGGCACAAAGCCCCAGGTTTTGGATCTGCTGTTCTGCTGTGACTGCTGAATAATTCAACACAAAGGGAGGCAATAGGGGTAATTGATGGGAAGTGGGTTAAACCAATCAGTGACTGGCAGCAGGTGTGAACTTGTAGATTCTGTAGATTCTGATGACCTCATATATCCTCTCTGTCGGTTGAAGAATGTGAATGGAAACCAGTTGCATTCCTCCTTTCTAATTGAAAGTCACATAATGGCACCAGTTCCGTGACGCAGTTAGTAGTATATTGACGTTCTAAGATGCGGCTGTAGGGTGTTCGAGTGACACACACAATAAAACCACGACTGGACTAGATCAGAAGCCGGATCATTCAATGGACTGCACTCAGTCTATTAGCTTATGAAGGGGGGGCTAAGTGGGCTGGATGAGATACAGAACAGACAGCCTGATTAAATACTCAGACTGATATTTTTACAAAACACAGAAGGTGATGATTTTGTTTCTATACCTTGGCCTGTGGCTGCTAAAATCAAAGTGAATCAGACTGACAGACCTACCTCATGAGTAGACACATCTGCCACATATAAATTAAAACCAAGAAAGTTAAGACGGCTCACACTGCCAGAAAACTCCTTGAAGTTTAATAGTGGCTTGGAAGTGTGTGAAATTCCCAGGGTAGGGGAAAGCAGGAACAGAGCAGGTGTGTGTAGAATGTGTGACATCTGGTGAGTTTCTAGCCCATTGACCCCAATGCCCCCCCCCCCCCAATGCTGGAGAAGCTACCTTTACCAGGACTTCAGCCAAGTGAACTGAATTTCCAATCAGGAGCCAGTGCTGGCAGGCTTTGAGTGTAATATTTAGCGAGCGAGTGACTGTGAGAAGTTCTCCTGCACCTAGGCCCATAGGAGTATAATCTTCAATGGCAGTCATATGGATTCTGCTAGTCATCTAAATGGAGCAGTGAGTGTTACATGAATCAAAGGTCACCTTTTCCTAATGAAGATGAAGATAAGACAGACGATAAGAGTATTACGAGAGAAAGGAAGAAGACAGAGAGGAGGAGGAGGAGGAGGAGAAAGTATCTACTGACCATGTAGGGAGGGGTTACACTGGACCTCGCTCAGAATTTGCAGGTCAGTCTGGTCTCCAGGGCATCTATCGCTATGGTAATCAGGAGATGGATGCTTAATGTGCTTCCTTAACATTTGGCCAGCAAGGATCTCCATGGGGTTCTCCACATGAGGTCAACATGAGCATTTTGTTCAGAGGTTGCTAACTTTGAGACCTTTCCAGTGCTTTGTCCCCTCTGGTGGCCTAAAGTCACATCTCCTCTGTCTCACTATTACATCACGGGAGAAGTGATATTTAGGTTGAGTACAAAGGCAAGGTGACTGGGCACCTAGGTACAGGAAACCCCAAAAACCTCAAGTGAAACCACATATCCCAAAACCAAAGAAGCTCAGCCGAGCACAGGCTGCAGAGATTTTTAGGAAAAACCATGTGTACAAACCTCAGCAGATCTCAAGGAGGCGCTAATTCAAAAAGGCGACCAACGCACACAATATATTTAAACTTTTTCTTTTCATTCATTCAATAAACGTTATTTAGTTTGCTTTACTACTATGCATTAGTTTGCATTACTGTATGTGTTTTTTGCTATAAGGTGTCTAGAATGTTATTGTGGAGTAAATCTGACTTAGCTATCGGTTTGTGGAACGGATTGCTTCTGTGAATCAAGAACTGCCTGTACATACTAATATGCTTTAGTTTAACAGTGTGACTAACCCCAAACAACCAGGCTAAAAGATGTAAACATATTCCCACTCATGGCAGCAGCCTTTCAAAGAGCACTGGGGGGGAGGGATTTGCAGCTGTAGGAATATTCTCCGGGAATCCCAGCAGGGAATTACAGCCACTGTCGATCCCACTGACAGACAGCCTGCACCGGCGTCAGTGAGCAAAACAATGCTACTGTTATCTGGTTTGCTTTGATGCTAGCAAACGAGAGAGCACAACGCGTGTCTGATACACATCAGGACCGCAGTGGCTGCGTGATTTAAAAGCCACCCGGCTCCCATGCCGATTAAGCGTGCCGCTCCCTTCAGGAGAGTGTTGTAACCTCCTCACTGGATTATTGCTGCTCAGTGTTTAACGTCAAGGAGCCCAAGATAGAAACAAACAGTTAGCACCCCCCCCCCCCGGCTGTGCTCTTTGGGGTGCTGCAGTATGTGGCAGGATAGCCACTGCGATGAGGAGGCATGTGCCGTGTCTTGCATCCATGTGCTCCTGCTTTGGGCTGGGGGCGGCCCTGACGCAGCTGTCAGATTACGCTCCCTGAAATGACTTTGCTCCATTTTCAAAGGACAAGGAAGAGGGACGGAGGCCAAAAAGGGCAGATATTGTTTTCCGAATTCACTGCCATTGCGATCGCTGCTTCCCTGTAAGGCACCAAAGCCAGTACAGGTAAAGATCACTTTCACTTTCATGCCAGCTCCCTGTCCATCATGTGTATTTTAATTGTAACACAACCATATGTGTGCCCTATTTCATTCAACACAGATGAGCTCAGTTGGCCGTTCTTATAAGATATTAAGAAAGAGGATTTAATAGGATCCAGTGTGGATAGACTTTGACATTTATTAATAAGGAACCTTTACTGGTTTCTGGTCATATTCTGGTCATATGTTTGCCCCACGGGCAAAAATGCCGTCGCTTTCGAGTTCCTAAGAATAAATTTACATTCTTCAAAGACTTTTGATGTGCATTTAACAGTGAAATGGTAATAATATCATTTTTCGCTGGGAGTAGGAGATGGAGGTTAAGAAAGAGAACTAAGATAATGAAATGGCCACAAAATAAATGTATGCGGATGGGAAGAGGCAACTCGATACCAAAATCCCCTTCCCCTCTCTCACTGAATATGTACTGTCCACAGACAGGGCTTAACTTGTCACTTTAGAGAAGGAATAGTGTCAAATATGATTGACCCTATTACTGATAAGCTAGCCAACTAAAATTATGCTATTTTTGCTAACAATCTACTCTGTAGGTCCTCTGGCATGCAGGTTGGCTCTGTGAATGACCTCAGAGTGTCACGGCAAGGTGAACCTCCCCCTTTTTCTCCTTACAGTCAAAAGTTCACCTGTTTAACAAGGTCCCTAAGTACAGGGGAACATGACAGCACCCTCCGGGAAATCCCTGCAGCTTGCTGCAGAGAAATTAAGTTCAGTTCAGTTTTTCCTTAAAAAGATGTGTTACATTTTTTGTGAACAGTCCTTAAACCCCAATATGGTCAACCCAGAAAAATGGTTACAAATTTAGAAGATTTCATACATTTAAATATATTTTTAAAATATTTTTTTCACTACATACAACACAATTCAATCTCAGAGAAGGAGTCACAACCTATAGGTCACATTTGTTATTTGGAAATTATGACAAATGTTTAAAATGAATATCAACCTGCTGCTCTGTGAGGAACTGATCAGAGAGTCAGTAACATCTTCATACCACAGAATGAAGGGGCTAGATCCACTGGCAGCAAGAGGCCCCGCCTTCTGACCCTTTTTAAATGTTTTTTTATGTCAGCCTGTTTATACTTTCAGATGGAAACACTAGAAACTTCTGGAGACTTTCATGCACTGCAGTGCTGTGGGATAAATCCACTGCGTATGGGAAGCAGATTTTTTTTATTAGCTGACATTTTTATTAGAGCCCTCTAAGGAAATATCTTCAACCATTTATTCAAATAGCCCCAGTTTTGTGCTAAATTAAAATTGCATTTTTGTAATAAGATCCACTGAACTTGTAACATGAAAGAACTACCAACCCCCCCCCCCCAATTCCCAACTGGCAAACGGATGTTTATTATAGAGGCAAAATTATCAAAATGGAAGCTAATTTGCCAAGGCAAAACTTAGCCAATCGATAGTATGCCCATGATGGTTGCTATGACGATAGAGATTGGTACAAACCCAGTGACAGAGGTGGGGGGGATGGACGTAATGCTCCCAGCTTTGACCGGCTAGAGAAGTGGACTTGCTGACACTGAGAACGGGCACCCGTCACATTCACAAAGTCCTGCCGTGGGGGCTTATCCTCCATTTTTAATGGAAGCTCAGGATGCGACAGATGTTTATAAAAACTCACAGCTACAGGCCTTTCCTGCTGTTCCAGTTCTTGCAGCCCCTCCCCGATCAGCCCTGACTCCGCCCCCTTGAGTGGACTCCCTTAGCTGCTGATGACCCCTCCTCCATTTGCACTGATTGTCAACATTGTCTCCATTCCATCCATCCTTCCACCTTCCAACCTTTCACCCAGCACAGGGCTATAGGGATATTTTTTAACATAAATTATTAATAACCAGTTGTCATACAAATGTACTTGTTGTACTTAATTAAGGAATAAAAAGAAACTTTTCTTGGACCTCATTGTGGTTGAGTTTTTTTCACCAAAGACCCTTAAGAAACTATTAAAAACACTTCAAGTAGCAACGTGTCACTGAAAGGATGAAGCATTGTGGTATCTAACAGAGACCCATTTAAACAAAGAAGTGGTGAATTGAACTAAACAAATCTGCATATACAAGGAGCTATAAATATGGAATAAATAACTCCCTCTTGTCTAATTTCATTTACTTGGTACTTACGTCGTCATGGAGACTGCGTCATCAACAACATTTTCATCTTGCGCGCTGCCAATTTGCCGAGTCCAGCTCCAGTCATCCTCACGTGTTATGTGACCGACGAGGGAACCATCCCATCTTCGTGGGACTCAAACCAGCAGATCTCAATTGAGGTAGCGGTAACAGAATGGGCCGTTAAGGTGGAGGCTGTTTGCTCCTTTAAGGAAGGCTGAGTGTATAATGCTCAGATCAGATGGTGTTTTATTGTGCATAATAAAACGTTACTGCGCTCAGCACATCCCCTTACAGCACAGCCTCTCCCGTCCGACAGCGGGCAGCGTTTAAGCTTCCGGGAAAGCTCAGCGGCATGCAGAAGGCAGGCTGAGGAGGAATGACATGGCATGGGACGCCGCCCAAGTATCCAGGCGTAAGCAGCTGCAACAGACGGAACCTCTGGCGGCGTCCCATTTCACCCCGGAAGGATGGATCGTTCATGCTGCAGGCACTCGTACCAAATGCAAGCAGGCAGCAGGAATGCGATTAAATAATAGCAGGGAGGCTCAGTGACACCTTCAGCCTGAGACTGGCAAGTGTGAATGTTTTTGAGTTCTGTGTGACTAGAAGGGGGTGGGCTAAAGGTGTTTGTGTGGTGCTGGCTCCGCCCACAATCCATGCCATGCCCCCCCTGCCACACTCGGCTGCCCCAGGGGCCCTGGCCCTGGTTCAGAGGGCACGCGACGCAGGATGCCAGAGCCCTCTCCGAATTAAGCTATCCTCAGAGGCCTGCGTGGCCTCATTTTCCTTATCTCCAGCCCACAGCTTCCCCCCCACCACCACCCCCAAAAAATGCATCGCTATGGGGGCTCCCATTGCCGGGAGGCAGGATCAGATACATGTGGCATGGAGAAGCTGGCACTGGGGGGACTGAGTGTGTGGAGTCGGGGAGAACTACAGGAGCGGGGGGGGGTTGATTTCAGGTCCATCTAAGTCACGGGAACCCGGCTTCTCGTCAATGACACCCTGACAGTGACTCTAATTATGGGCAGAGCAAACTTACAGAGTGGCGTGACTGGGGGAGGGGCTCACCTCCCTCAGATAAACTATGACCTATATACCTTCTGCGGAGGTTCTGGTCTTTGTGCAGAAGTGAGCAGGAATAGCTCATTATTCCTGCAGTTAAGGGCCCTGTGGAGCTCTCAGGAGCTCGCTATCTCTGCATCGCACGCAGGAGCTGACAAACCTGCCGACAGGTCACGTGGATGGGGGAGGGGGGCATCTCACACAACCCATTTAGCGGGATAATTTCGGTAAGTTAGACCAAGATCATCACTGCCCAACAGGAATCTCACCAACTACAACCAATAATAAGGTGATGATTTCCATCCACACGCCGCCTCAAATTTAACTACACTAATCGCTGAGTTTAAGTTCTTCACTGTGGGTTTATTTTGAGATCCAAGCGAACAATAAATAAGCAAGCAAAGTTGGAGGAGGGGTCACGGAGCAGGGGGGTTTGGTGGCCAGGTGGTCAGTCCTACAGGCAGGGCACAGGACAGGAGGAGGACACACCGGCAAGGTCAGATGGAAGCAGGATTGGGCACAGGAACTGGGCAGGCAAGAAGGTTCAGGGTTAGACAGGAGGCAGAGGAAGCACACTCAGCAAGTCGCATTAGGATCAGCAATACATTGCATTGAACAGAACTGCAGAAAGCAGCTGTAACCCGGAACTGCAGAAACTGTAAAACAGAACTGTAGAAAAGACATGCAGACGGGAACTGTAAAGGTAAAAATATTACCAAAATAAAAAAATAACAGAATTGCTGAACTTAACAGCAGAGCCTAAGAATGTTCCAGAACTTGCAGCGTGGTGTTCACCCTTATACTCCACCCCCCTGACATATCTTTTCCTTAAGTAAATGCACGGCTCATAACTGGTAGTAGGAGATGCAACATCTAGAAACGACTGGAAAATATGATTCACAGCGGCACTCCGTTCTGGGTTAATATTATGCAGAAAGCTTGTATTTCGCAGTAGCCTCCCAGCAAACCGCAGACGGCAGGCGTACCGTGGGCTTCCGCGGAAAGCGCCATGCGCGAAAAGCCATTTCCGAGCGCGGTAATGATTGATGCAGTGCGCGCGCAGTGGGCGCGCAGTGAGCGCGCATCAGCTCGCACGGGCTCGGTGCGGGGTCACGGCCATCCTGTGGCTCGCTATTTATCCGGAGCGCATCTGGATGGGGGGTGAACGGACGCTGCGGGACTTTAAACTGCCGAATACGCCGATGGGGAAAAGAACGCACAGGTTTATGTCATGCATTATGGAATTAGAAAATATGCTGGTATAACGTAAGACAGGCCTTGATTACCGTTTTATTTGTTATGGCTGCAGAGCTCTTTGTTGAGTTTCTCGTCCAGGGCGCAACAGCAGTACCTCCTGAGAGCATGTGTAGCAACTTATGATTGCTAATAAGCTAAATGCTCCACCATAGCAGGAAATTCAGAAGACACCAGTGACTGCTTTGATGAGCACCGGGAACGTCTGAGGTATCCACACTGCTGATGGTCAACGCGCAGTGAAAGCTTTATTAAAATTATAATAACCCAAAATAGAAATGAATGAATGCAGCATTAGTGGGTAGCACCAGTGCCTCACAGCTATGGGGCTGGGGGTAAAATAAACCCAAAGGACTAATGTATACTGTACATTTACAGTTATTTACAATATTGCCAGAATGAAAGAGATGATGTACTCCTGCAAAACAATCAATTACTCCCCGAGAGAAGAACAACTAAGCAGAAAATAACAAGAGCTTTTTTTTTATCACTATTGATCTTTCGATGGAAAAAAAAACATCACTAAAGTATTAAATTAAAACCAGCTTCCATTTTCTGTTCTGTTGAAAATACAGTGCAACCCAATGCATCTGATTCATAGCTGCGGCCTCATTAGAATTCCTGTATGACTGTGGGGCGGAAACTGGGATCAAAGGTCATTCTGCCTCATATTAAGTGCCTAGCTTAAACTGAGTGGCCCCGCATCCATCCCCATCCCCCAACCCACCATGAACGCGATCTGGAAATCACGCCACTGAAATCTGTGCACACGTATTCTGAGCTGTACGGTCCGCACCCATTACCATTCCCCGGGTGTATAAAGGGTACATTAACAAGGGTTCCAGGGCGGCCCGGTGGCTTGCCTGACACATAACGACTTTCATTCTGTGCTTGTTAAGAGCAGTTGACATTTGTACTGTGATGTTTGTTTGCTTGCTGTCTGGCCTGTTGTAGAAAGAAGGACAACATTCTTCTTTCATAAGATTAATGGAAAAGAAGTGACTGAAATCTTAGAGCAGTAATCCCTCAGGTCAGAATGAGCACACTGGGGGATGTCTTTGCCAGTGGGTTGCCCAATAGCAGGCTTTAGCCACCCTAGCGCCAGTGGGAACACGGTCAGGTTTGCGGTGTGTCCACCTTCTTGGTGTTTAATGAGGACCAGGTGCCAGGGGAAAAAAATCATACAATGGAGAAGGAAGTAGGGACCAGGTGAATGTAACTCTCACAAGCGGGGTTTGGATTCCTCTGGGTACTCCAGTTTCCTTCTACAGTCCAAAGACACGCAGTTAGGCTAACTGGCATCTCTTAGTGTGCCATGGATTTGTGTTTTTATGTGCTGGATGATGGAGCAGATGCCAGTACAATCTTCCAATATTTCCAAAGGATCATTTTAAATTCTAGGGAAGTTTCTGATTTTTCTGTTTTTTTGTTTATGCATTTGATTTATATTCATATGAAGAGACGTGCAAAGATGAGTCTAATTGCTTTGCTTCACATTAGTTGATTGGCACACCTTGAAAAATCATGCAAAACAGCCATACTGGACCCTACCCTGGACACTGAGTTGAAACGTGAGTTGAAAATCTGCTTTTCGGTCTGACCCGATGAGATTCTGTACACAGCGAACTCTTTCTGTTACATGATGTCTCCATTCTCAAAAAAAAAGACTCGGCTACTGTGAGAAAACAGCATAAGAGTCAGGACACTATCAGCGACCCTTAAACCTGAGGGCCTTAACTTTTGTTTTGTCTAATTTAGTTTTTGCTTGAGAGCACAGCATCGTTCTCGACACAGGTCTGCCTTTTAATACTCTTTAAATCTTTTTTCAAGACTTGCTTCCTAAAGCTCTGAAATATTGCAAGACTGAGGGGATTTCTAAGTGTTCCAGAAAAGAGAAACACATGCATTTCTGTGCTGCAGCTCAGACTATCACAATAACGGCACGCTGCACCCTCTCTGCTGTTCAGCGAATTCCAAATGCAGCACTAAGAAGCAGAAAATAACAGCCGCTCTCACATCTCCCCACTGGCCTCCTGTCAAGTTTGGGATGGATTTTGGTATTGTTCTGCTTGCTTTAAGCTATTGAAAGGTCAGGCACCTGTTCCTGTAATTAAGGTAATGAACATGAACAATCCAGACTGCAGTCTCCGTCTGCCCGGATGCATGCTTTCCTGCCTTTCCCTGAATATCTAAAACAAGGCGCGAGCTTAAGGTTTGGCTTCGCCAACTGGACTCAGCATTAAAATTAATACTGAAGACCTGTTATTTTATTTTAGCTTACCTTAGACTACATAGAGGAAGTCTATCATAATAATCTCTGTCTGTGCTGCTGTCTTACCCCTCATGCCACTGGGATGCAGGCGTCACTCACCCGTGCGTGACCTCGGTCCGCACCTGCGGAACCGCAAATGTGAGACGCACGACCACTTACCCTGACTCTCTGCCACGGATGCCGCCGTACTTCAGAATCATCTGCTGATCCGTGGGCCGCCGACGGTGTTACTGCAAATCTTCTCTGTAACAGCACCCGCAGGCTTATGAAGGGTATGAGGTCCGTACCCCAGAGTCAGCTAGGAACTCTGCATTACTGATCTCGCTTTGTTGTCCTCATGCACACCGACTTCCAGCTGCCATATGTCATTAACTGTTATGTTGATCTGATAATGTTCTTTGGTGCGAAGGACACAATATAAAAATAAATTGAATTTTGCTGAATTGAAGGCGCCTCTGGCTGCGTCACAGGGGTTTGAATTTGAAAAACAGCTCTGCTAGTTTATGCAGATGATTCACTTCGTCTACAATGTAAGTACTGCAAGAATATTACAGTATATGAAAAGCATTGCTTTTTTCCATAATCTCCACTGGTTTTAGCTTATAGTCCTAATTATGCTGTGCTGCAAATTGCTAAATTTGAATCTATTTTTTTTGCCTGGTTTATTCCTTCAATATAAGGAGAAACAATTTAGACAACGATTATCCTTCATGGTGTTAAATAAGAGACACTCAGCATTTTGCCACAAGGCATACACATAATGCTGGAAGCTATATTATACCCTGGAGGTCAAACTTTTTTTGAGAAAGCCCTTGGGGGGGGGGGGGGGGGGATGGGCTGCACTGGGCTTTAGGCCACCAAGGCAGCGAGAGGCACCGAAAGTTTTAATGCCCTATTCATTTTCCCGTGGGTAATTGATGGAGACTAGCGGCCACAGCTAATGTGATTTATGTATCCTATTTCCGCTGTTATGCTTCATGTACAAATTGTCTTTGGTGATATAAATTCGCCGTCTTTTCCTGACTTGCTGACTTGAATCTCGTCCATGACACCACCGCAATTTATTTATGTTTTCGTCCCGTGACCACTTTTTATTTTTTTTGCACCAGACATCGGCAAATCAGCCCAAGTCAAATGCTGAGAGACAGATTACTCCATCTTCATTCACCCCCTGCCTCCCTCCCTCCTCTGCACACCCCTCAGATGTGACCTATCCAGTGGAGAATGTCTAATAGGCTGACCATGATCCTGCGCTCCCGGCTAAATCAATAGCTGTGATCCTATTGGCCGTCATAGGGCAACATGGGAGGACTTCACTCCCTTGGCCAGCCAATCAGCTGTTGACTTCTGGATACCGTAGTCACACCTTTGTGGTTTTCCATGTTTCCAGTTCTGATAGAGCAACATCCTCACTTCATATCGATCAATTGTATGGAATGAAGCAATCGTCCATACATAAGTATTACTATAACAGTTTTTTAATAAATCGATTAATACACATTTAACATCTAGTGGAAGTTAAATGTTAAATCCATCCATCCACCCACTACTGCTTTTTAGGATCATCGTGGGTGGGCGATGGGGGGTTCTGGAACTTATCACAGGCAATAAAAGCAAAATGCATTCCGTTTTTATTGATTATTCCCTTTTCTTTTCTGTCAGTCATTTTATTTTTTTTATCATAGATATTTGATTGTATTACTCTGTCAGTCTAATATAGATGCCAGATCTGTTTGATTAGTTTATTGTAGCTATTATTTTAGGCGAGTCTGTTATTATAGTTAGAGTTCATGATTATATTTCATTTCCTGCAGTAACTTTATTACGCTTTGAAATGAGAACTTAAAGGGCAAAACGCACTAAATAAAACAGCCCGATTCAGGCTTTTCATGCGCACGCTAATTTACGAGACTGTGACAGAGCACATCAGTCTCTTATTGCAAAGACTATAATTTAAATATCACAGAGGTAACCTTTTCTAGGCTGTCATTAACAAGGTGGTCATTGACCCTAAGAAGATGGTAGTCCTTCCTCTATGGTGGATGGATTTAGAAGTCGTGGTTGGAACATTAACCATTGGGCACAAATGATATTGTCCTAAAGATCAAGAAACTGAATTCAGGAGATCTGGTATTTAATAATGTCACAATGAAAGCTTGGAGCCAAGTGGACTATGAAAGGAGAAACATTCCCCAGATTATGAAACTATTTCAGAACCAAAAACCTCACAGAAGTAGACAAATCACCCTTTAGGTCTTCAAAAGTACAGAGAGAGTTCCATACACGATAAAAAATGAACACCAAATACTAGGTTGGCCTCAGATCGTGAAATATATAGCCAGCAGTACAGGACAACTTGTCCTGAATAAGGTAAGTATGGGATTTTAAGAGCAGCAAGCTCTGGGTGGGCTCAGCCTCACCCTTAATCGTGTGTAATTCTCACCGGGCATGCGGGACGCATTAAGTGGTCCTTCCCACAATGCATTGCAAGTGGCTTGTCGCATGAAAGACCAATTACCTGGGTCCCAAAGCCCAGTAGTAAAGTAACACACATATTAGCAGTGTATATTTATAATTAGCCACATTAGAGTCTCTCACAGCGCCGCACAAAATATGCTTACGTTTTATCCTTCCTTAAAATTGCTTCATGGGCACTTAAGGTATATTTGATTAGATGGAATGACTGCTGAGCTGGAAATGGAAACCATTTCCGCTCTTAGAATACAATGGTTCAATTAGGGTGTTTCTGTCCACCACCCCCCCGAAATTCTCCTAGTTCCGTGGGCATTACATCACACCAAGAGGCAGCCAACTCAAACTCGCCAACCAATAGATGTGCTTAGTTGTCGTTTCCTGATTAATTGAAAATTTATTCTGAAACGCTGCAGGGAACAATTGTTAGGAAGAGTTATTTTTTATTATTTATTTGTTTTATATATTTTTGTAATATTTTAATTATTTTCAGGCAACACAGGGAAAATATAAACAAACTGTTATGATTTTTGTTTTTGTATTAGTGCAAGAAAAATTATGTTGGGCTTTTACAATTGGTGCTTTGAGCAGGAATAAGACAGCTGAGTCTGTGCCAGCGGCATAAACTGGTGCGAGGGCCCGACGGGGCCACGTGATGGTGATTTGGCAGCGATGGCTGGGTTTATCACAAAATTTCCCCTTTCCAGGGATAGATGGAGCAAGGCTGGACTGGGACCAACACAACACACACACAAATTCTAGGAGCTGAGCTGACAGAAACAAACTAACGCAGAGCGGACGTTTAGGGGGCCAAACATGGAGATTATGGATCTGGAGAATAGAACTAACCTGGGTTTCGAGGTCAAACTAACCACAACACACCAATATACATACATTTTTCATGGGGGACGTCCTTCCCCAGGTTTCGCACGGGTTTTAACACCGGGCCAGGACTGGATTTGGTCTGGCACTCTGCTGAGCCACCTTTGGCTCCGTGTTTTTCCAAACACAGGGTTTTACGAGGTTATATTCCATAATTGCTGACCAATTAGCGCAGCTTAGCGGCCTCACGGCATGAGCGTTTCAGGATTCAAGCAGCCATGACTGAGAAACACACACACTTGCTGTTGCTGCTATTTAAAGGGTAAAAAAGCAAGAACATTTAGCACTCACAAGTTATGGCAGTGTTCTTCAGGACTCTCCCCTTCAGGAAGTAAGTGCTCCCTTTGCATCAAAGCATAGCTGGAATCCCTCCATACCCAGAACAATTCGCAAAACTTTTCAGATTTTCAGTCTCCCAGTAGCTGGATAAAAAGTCAGAAAGTTTCCCATCCTCATGTTCTCTAGGCAGAACATCTACTGCAAGAAACCAGCCACACATAGCAACATTAGCAGGCCAATAGGTCACATCTCAAAGACAGAGAGGCAGTACAGGACGGCTGAGCAGGCAGGATAAAATATCCAGGCAGGTTAAAAGAATATATATACCTCCTCCAATCCTGAGCTTCTTTTTCCCCTCCACGCCACACTGCCATTTTCATCTGGCCCCATTTCCCCTACAACATGTATCGGCACTGATCAATGTTTATTACTGTGTGCTGTTGTTTTTTTATAGCTCACTGTCATAAATAGGCTGACAGCGCTGCACCCTCCCACCCCTGCCTACTATGTTCCTTTGGTCCCGTTGTGCTTGATTACAGAGACACATGTGATCACAGGTGTGTGATGGACAGCTAGCAGTTGCTCACTTGCGATGAGGTTGTCAGGGGGCACTGTGCAGTGAGGTCCAAAATGGTATTGTTCATCCAATAGTAAAGTGCCAGTACATCACTAACATCACTGTAATACTACTGAAACTCCATTGTAATTCTGTAACACCAATGTAACATTGCTGTCCCAACATTGTAACGTCACTGGGGCATTACTGTAACCCCCTTGTAAAAACAGTGTAACACTACTGTGACACCATTGTAACTCTGTAACATTGGTGTAACATTGCTGTCCCACCAATGTAACTTTGTATCATCACTGTAGCATCACTGTAACCCCCTTGTAACATCAGTGTAACACTGCTGTGACGCCATTGTAACTCTGTAACATCAGTAGAACACTGCTGTCCCATCATTGTAACTTTGTAACATCACTGTGGCATCACTGTAACACCCTTGTAACAACAGTTGTCCTATGTTGGGTTTCATCCCATGCTGGATATTCTATATACAGTAGCTGTAATTCTTCTACAATTTGGTCCACCATATTGGAAAAATTAATTCTGAATTGTGGCTTTTTGTTAGACCAAATATCTGTCTGTGAATCAGATTCCTTGTATTCATTCCGAGCTTAACTTAGGCAAATTTAGTAAAAAAATCTGTAAAATTAGCTTTGAGTGCATGTACGTTTCATTGATTAACTTAAAGTCTTTTGCCTAGCAACAGGGTGAGTGAACCAGCCTTGCACAGTTAATAATAAATTTGAGGTGGACATTTATGAGTATGGATGTCTAATTTGGAAGAAATTAACTGACATGAAACATCATTTCAAGGATATATATGAAACAAATATTTCGCCAAGGAAACAGCAAGTCCATTCTCTATTAAAATATCCAAACCAGTGATACTTGTAGCATGGACATCTCCTGGGGTTCAGGAATGCCCAGGTATCCAGATCTTAATGCAATCCAAGCTGGGCGCATAGATAACAAGAGACAACCTGGAGGCATGGCCCTAACATGTGATGCGGAAGCTTCCGGAAGATAAGTGGGTATTGCGTGCGTTAATTCTTCACAGCCTTTTAAGACTGATGGCATGGGCTCTCAGGAAATAGCCTTGGATGCAAAATAGCAAATGCTAACTATGCCTGTGATACGGCCGTCCCCTCAAATACAGTATTCATGACTGGGGACTCTTCACTTTTGATAGTAATACAGTAATACATCAGCAATGCCTTCACATCACATTTAGGCAACAATCCCGAGTGTCAGTAAGCATTTATCAGTACAAAACATGAAATACATATTCTGTGCAAGCCGTTTTTAGACCGGCTGAATACAAATACCCATATTTGGCTCAAGTCATAATATTCAACAATATAAATGTGCAGGGCACCAGTGTTGAGCATTGCGCGCCTCCTGCCCCACGTACCCCAGGATTAGCCACTATGGAATATCCAGGCACGAATAGATGGATATTAGTCTAACGGTGAATTATTAAATCTTTATTACTTATTTATTATGAAGTAGCCCATTACCTTATTTAGAAGTTGGATCACCACTTCTTTCCTCAAAGGTACGGGGCCTTTTCAGAAAATCTGCTACACGCTCTCAATGTAGGATGAATTCTGTCAAATATCACAGAATTTCTTGCACATCGCCCACAAAGGGGCTGGGTTCTGCACTGAAGGTGCTCTGTATAAGTATGTGCCCACCAGACAGAGGTTACTCAGACTTTGGCCCTTCACTATTTCTTTGAGGAAATGGTCATCTCTCCTGGTGTTTCATATGCCAGTCAGATTCTAATAAAAATGTATTCCACTAAAGCACCCATGCAGGGGGGGGCAGCTCATACGTCGAAGGTCGTTTCCATTTTCACAGCGTCTTCACAGAACTGTTAGCATGGTGGTGCTGTTTGTCGTCACGGGGCCATGGCTGTACGTAACAAAAGAACGGCCACTTGCTGTCCAATAGTTACCGCGGTACTGATGGGCTACTCTTACTGAGCATTTAGGAAGGCGAGAAATAAGACCGACCAGCAGAAGTGCGTTAATCTCGACACAGCGGCCGTCTATTTACATATTTAAACAAGCGCTTCTCCATGGGAACCATATATGACATCAATAATCATTTTCTGTGACACCTCACTGGCGGAGCGACTCGTGATTTTGCAAAAACAAAAGCGGTTTTATTGGACAATAATCCGTTGAAACTGCAAAAATGCCACCCTGGCTACAGCTTTAATGCGCCTACAGATTGGGATAGAAATTGTCCCCGACTAGGGAGTTGGACAGGGCTGCAGGAGAGAAGTGAAGCTAACTTAAAAAAATGACATTAAAAAAAAAAAAATCTGACATTCAGCAAGTTTTTAAAAAATTCTCTGAGAGGATAAAATCTAAACAAACCGTGACAGTTATCATGGCACTGTAACGCTTTCCCTGTGTAAATACGTCCCCCCAGCACGACGCAGACATGTTCGTGGGACCCTCCTTGTGATTTCCCCTTGAGCCCCATTGCTCATCAACAGATGTGCATTAATTAGCTCTTTTTCTTGCAGCTAAGGCACGGGAATATGGAGCAATTTCCCAGCACCCCCAGCTCCTTCCGAGGCATCCTCAGAATACTCAGCCCCCAGTCCCTGCCCTCCGCTCTCTCTTTCTCTCTCTTTCTCTCTCTATCCTGATTCACAGCGCTGTCACAGAATCGATATGCTGGCTCCTGGAGCCGTACAGAGCCCAGACTCTGTCTCCATCCGCACGGCAGTGAGCGCACCCGCCTGGCGACAGACTGCCGGAACCGCTCCAGAACCTCCTTCCTTCACGCTCCAAAGTCTGTGCGACCTGCACCCTACTCCACCTCCACCAGGTACCCGGGACCAACGTCCTCCTCCTGGAGAAAAAAAGGAGGGAGCGGGAATCGCTGGCAGAGCCGTCAGACAGAAGGAGTAGCCGGACCACCAGCGAGAACGCGGAAAGTTGTCAGGTGTTTTAGGAACAGGGTAGGGGAGGGACCTCCTACACCCCCCCCCCGCCTCCAGAAGCCCATCTCTGTCAGGGCAGGAAGCCCACTCTCCATAGCAGCCCCACCCCGGGGAGGGTGTCAGCTCCATTTACGCAAGCAAAAAGGAGATAAAGAGAAGAGGAGCTATGAAATTCGATGGTACCTCTCCGGGTCCAGTGGGCGCGGGAGCAGGGGAGGCAGAGCTGAGGATGTGAACACGCCGATCCCCTACTCAGCTGGGGCGAGAGAGAGAGAGAGAGAGAGAGAGAGAGAGCGCTACTGAGGGGACGCGAGGGGGGCCGTCCCTCAGCACAAGGCGACTGCCAGGACGCTGCGCAGACCCTCACTCAGCTCTGACGGACCCGCGGGTGAACATAAACCTCTCCCCTTGTGCTAACAAGACCCCCTGCTGTTACCCCCCCCCCCCCACAGTCTTCACACGGAAAATCTCGAGGAGGGGGTTTGAAGAAACTGGCATCTTTCCCAAAGGATAAAAAAAGGACCAGACTGGATTCTACTTCAAATAACTTTCTCTCTCTCTGTTGTCGTCACTTTGGGTTTATTTCCCCTCTTCAAAGAATAGGAAAAAAGTGGAGGATTTTCTGCCACATGAAAAGATGCGCTTTTTTCCCCACCTCCAAATGAATTAATATTCCGGACAGCATTCCTGATCACTGCAACAGTTTTCCCGCGCTGCGTGGACCGGCTAGTGCATGTGACGCTTCAAGGCTTTTATGTGGCATAAATAAAATTCCCCACATCCAGTGGATTTGAGACCTGCACAGATTGAGGCATCCTGCAGAATTTGCCTATAGCAGCTTTAATGGATTATAACCAGGTTTCACCAATCCGGATTGTCGTCCTGGGAACTGCTGCTCGCTGCCGATCAAAATGATAAATTACAAGGAGCGAAAAAAAGTAAGTATGCCACCAACTTTGCTCTCCGTTTATCCCCGGTTCCACGGCGCCCCCTGTAATAGGTAGAGAGAACTGGAGGCTGCCGTTTTGCTGTTGGAATGTAAAATATTGACACTGTTGCCTGTGACAGGATATCGACACCAGAAGAATCACAGAGACGAAAAGAGGGCCATTTGAGTTTGCGGAAGCGCGGCCACAAGTCTCAGTGGCCCGGGTGTAGTCTGTCACTGCGAGTCGTTATGACAGTTGGCCGTCTGTCTCCGCGGAGACACTGCTAGTTCCAGAGTGCTTCCTGTGCACTGGATGGTAAGATCTCCAGGCAGGTGCTTTGTGCCTGTGTCCTGGTAGAGCTGAATGAATCCAGCCATGGGGAAGATGGCCACCTGATCGCCCCCCCCAGTCCTTTAGATCAGTCCTCCCCCTACACGGTCGAGGGGTATCTCTTGTCACCCCCGACTTTTTTATTATTTTGGCGGAGACTTCTCCCCACCCAGCCCACTTCATTCCCCCCCGGGGGCCATAATGGTGCCCCCTCCACCGACCAACAAGCCTCACGTGTGTCTGTCGACCATCCTGATTATGAGCAGCATGGCGCTCATGGACGCCTACCTCGTGGAGCAGAACCATGGTCCCCGGAAGATAGGCGTGTGCATCATGGTCATGGTGGGTGACATCTGCTTCCTCATAGTGCTGCGCTACGTGGCTGTGTGGGTGGGCGCCGAGGTACGCTCCGCCAAGCGCGGCTACGCCATGATCCTCTGGTTCCTCTACATCTTCGTGCTGGAGATCAAAGTCTACTTCATCTACCAGAACTACAAGGCTGACCGCAAGAGCCTGGACACCATCGCCCGCAAGGCCCTCACACTCCTGCTGTCCATCTCGGTGCCAGTGCTCTACGTCATCCTGGTAGCCATCGACCACATGGAGTACGTCCGTGCCTTCAAGAAGAAGGAGGAGATCCGCAACCGGCTCTTCTGGGTGGTGGTGGACCTTCTGGACATCTTGGACATCCAAGCCAACCTGTGGGAGCCCCAGAAGAAAGGGCTCCCCCTGTGGGCGGAGGGACTGATGTTCTTCTACTGCTACATCCTGCTGTTAATCCTGCCCTGTGTGTCTCTGAGTGAGATCAGCATGCAGGGCATCAACATCGTGCCCCACAAGATGATGCTGTACCCCATCCTCAGCCTGGTCACCATCAACATCATCACCCTCTTCATCCGGGGCAGCAACCTCGTCTTCTACAAGGACGCCCGGGTCTCCGGAATCCTCATCGGCAAAAATGTGCTGGCCATAATTCTGAAGACCTGCAGCTTCGCACAGTACCGCAAGCAGCTGCAGAACACCCCACCTGCCTTCGGGGTCGAGCTCCAGAAGAACTCGGTGCCCCACACTCGGCCAAAACCCACAGCGCCCCAAGTGGTTGCCCAGGACCAGACACCACTACCCGAGGTCACCTCCTGTGAACACACATGACCATTAATGCACTAGAGTGGGCAGCTGAAGAGATCCCATTGGAGCAAAGTGTTCAAAACCAGAAAGGAGCCAGGAAAGATATTATTATTCCAGAGTGTTGGCTGGAAAACTCAGATTTTCCAATACTGTGAAAAAAAGAAAAATCCAAAACAGGTATATTATGTCTATTTTTTATCCATGAGTGGTGAGTTATGTGAAGAGTTTATCCGCCCCCCCCCCCCACCCCGAAAAAACGATTACAGTGTAGTGGTGTAATTTTCTTTCTCTCAAATTCTCTATTTTATGTGACTATATGATATTGTTACGGCAATTCGAGGCGTAAAAACAGAATCAGCATTGTGTGAATAAAAAAAACAGCTAAACGAAAGGCCTTTTTTTTATAAAAGAAACGTGTTTGTATGTCATTCTTTGATAAAGTGTTGTGTACATATCAGTGAGTTGTCTTAATGTGTCTCTGTTCTGTGCGACAGGGTTGGCTACTGTAGTGCCCGATTGGGGAGGCATTGTTCCCGCTAATTTCATTATTTAACAACCTGTCAATACTCTGTGTTCAAATTAGCGCTTGACCAAGGCTTTCTTATTAACCTGTCTCACAAAGGAGAATAACCAATGATTTTCCTCCCAACTGCCCTGTTTAAATTTGCAGTTAGATTCCTTTAATTGAAAATGCCGCCTTCTAGGTCTGAATCAACAAAAAAGAAGACAGCTTACTACATTCAGGCTTCTGTTCTGGCCTACAGCCTAATGATGAGACAGGCAATAGTGGAATAGCCTGTTTGTTTGGTATCAAATATAGCGTACTGTCTTCATAGAGACATGGTGGCTAACAGGCTCTGCTTACCCTCTGCCACTAGTGTGGACTCACATATATCTAATTCAACAACACTCTCCCGCTGCTTACTCTGACAGCGCACCCCTGATGCTAACCGATGATGCTCCCCCACTGCTAACTGACAGTGAGCCCCCGATGCTAACTGAGGGCCCCGCTGCTAACTGACAGCACGCCCCTGCCACTAACTGACGGCACATCCCCGCCGCTAACTGAGGGCACATCCCCGCCGCTAACTGAGGGCACGCCTCTGCTGCTAACTGACGGCACATCCCCGCCGCTAACTGAGGGCATGCCTCTGCTGCTAACTGAGGGCACATCCCCGCCGCTAACTGAGGGCACATCCCCGCCGCTAACTGAGGGCACGCCTCTGCTGCTAACTGAGGGCACATCCCCCGCCGCTAAGCGAGGGCACGCCCCCGCCACTAATGACGGCACGCCCCCAAATCAAGCCACTGTGAGGCAACTGGTCTTATTGGCCAACATTTAACAGTGCAGTGCATCTGGCAATCACAAAGACCACTCCATCATGGCGGAACCTTCTGATATGGGCCTAATCCTCAGCCAGCCTAACCACTGCTCTCCGGATACTCTGGGCATTAATTAAGGGCGTCACACACACAGTCAATCTACCCTGTGATGGCCTCCAGAGCGCAACAAGCCATTTGCTGTGTGTCGGATTAAATGCACAAAAAGCCCGCAGGTAAATCTGGTCTAATGCGACTCTCAAAAGGAAACAGGCAAGGAGAGAGCAGCGGAACTAAAGGAACTGAGTAGTTGGGAAAAAGTGCTTTTTCTTTTTGATGATGAAATATCAGATAGAAGACGCCCCAGAGTCAGTTTCGGGTCTCACTTGCCAAAGACGCAGCATTGAGCAGTCAAAAACGGGACTGCAATACTGGCGAAAGACCCCGGCTACTGTAAGGATTCACAGCAGCGGGCCGACGCCGTGCTCAGTTTATGCTGCATCGCCATGAATTTCCTGCATCTGCATTAAACTGAAGTCTAATGTGTTTTCTTTTTGTTCAGTCATACACAGGGTCAGATTGATTTCTATCCATGCTGAATTATGGTCTATTAAAATGTAAATGACTATTTTCAAAGCTTAATTACGATCTATGGATTGCTTAAGTTGCCATTTTGCCATATTCAGTTCAAGCGCTCTCTTTTTGTCGAAGAGCATTCTTACTTTCACACTAGTCTTAGCCTTTCATGCCTTTCAATTACATTTGGCCTTCTAACGAGCACGGTTTAAAAACAGAGGATTATTCATAAGACTTTCAGAGCAAAATTCCCAGTAATGAAATGGGAAGCAATATGTTGCCACTGAAATGGCGCTGAGGTGCAGTGTGCTTCTGTGACAGATCACTTGTGTGGTGACGCCGCCCTTGATATCGGAAATTCCGCCATTAGAAAAAAAAAACAAAGGGTGACTTTCTCCAGAGAACTGCCTTGCCTTTTGTTCAAGGCAAAATGTTATACTAGGAAAAGAGTTATTTTCCTGCAAGACTCCCGAAGACAAAAATGTCACAGACGCAATCGGAATACATTTAATACTGCCTCTTAAAGCCTCTCTGACAAAAGGAGAAAAAAAATGTATTGAACCTTGATTCCTACCAAACTGCTGAACAGAATGAACTTTAGTCTTGTTTAAAGGGGATTTCAGTTTGCTATTTGGCAATTATCAAGCTTAGACAATTCAATGTATTAAATTAAATAAGAATTTACAGTTTTTGTAAGACAGCTGAGAAGTGGGCTGGAACGTGCAAAGAAAGGTTGGATTTGTGTGGTGTCCATTTCAGAAAACATTTTGTCCAAAACTGGCATCTTGAAAACACTCCCCCAGAACCATTCTGTTAAAGCCTTAGGACGGCTACTCTTCCCCGATACAGAACACAGAACCAGAGCTGTCAGCACACTTGTGCCGTCAGAGTGTGCGGTCACCGTGGGTCGTTTACGTACTGGCCCAACCCCTCTACGCCTTTCCCAAGCTGCCTCCGTTTGGTAATTGAGATCAATGATGCAATCAGGGCTCCCTATTCGGTAGACTTTCCCCTGCAGACCGCCAGTGGAAAAAAGAAAAACAGACCCCCCCCCCCCCCAAACGCTGTGTGAGGTGAAATCTTCAGGCTGTAATCAAAGGCCCTCAGCCCAATTACCTGTGCTCATCTTATCAGGATGACACTGGACACAAAGCAACACTCAATATGCCCGAGTGTAAAGCTCCTAACAAGCAGGTGAGTGGGTGGCTGTGAATTTACACCCCTAGCTATGGAGACACACCTCCAGGCACTGTGGCTGGGAAGCAGCACTCTCTTCAAGGTACAACTGTCAGAGGGTGGCCACATGATAAACATCAGCCAATCAAATGCTCAGGTGCCCCTTTCCACCCAAGCCTGTTGGTCTGGAAATAACTTACATGTGGGGCAGTTTGCAGAAACACTTGGAAAGAGAGGAGAAGTTTCTAAGGAGAAATAATGACAGACTGGGGGTTGGGTGGGACATCCACAAAAAGATTAATAATACATCAGCTGTCAAAATCATTTTCTCAGCTGTAATCACATACCTCAAGGTATGACAAGTACCTCGCCAGCATATGCTTCCAATCCTGCCTCGCTTTTGTCCGCCGTTCAGCTAAAAAAAAAGGTCTGATGAGTGAAAACGTTTAGCTTGGCGCTTGGCGTTAGGAACACCCTCTGCTGGCACCGCGCGTCCCACTCAATTAGCGGCTGACAAGTGCTACATGCGGATGGAGCATCTATTCATTCCATTGCGCGGCATTTAGTCTGAAATTACGTCTGCGCTGATTTACGGCGTGGATCCATCTCCGGTCGAGCACACGGCGGGCTGAGGCGGATCGCCGACGTATGTTATGTTAGCTGGGATGGACGATCCGTGCGAAGCCTGTGGGTGATCACTTCTGCACATCTTGTCAATATGCCTGTGCAGGCTCATTTTATAGTTCTGCAAATAGCCCTACATGCAATTATGATTCTCCTTCCTAATAAAATCTGTATTTATGCAGTCAGAAGGTAAAAAAGTGGGTTAATGGTATGCTAATAAACACATATGTTAATACAATACAAACATATTGTGATACAAATTGTGATAAAAAGGCTTTTAATTACATACACGTTGCTTAATACAAAACCTCACATGCAATAACGGAGGTGTCACATTTATCCTTCTCTGCTTAATTCCCCCAACCCCAGGAGATTCGCGCTACACATTTGATCGGCTCACAAACATGCTGATTATAGCATTTGTTAGTGACATTAAACTGACACGACACAAAGCATCTACAAACACTTCATTAAAATCGACACCTTATATCTGGAGCCTGCCTTTGTTCGAGCAGAAACGCAAAGTGCTCCATGTAAGTATTACTATCTGGAAAAAAGACATCTTCCTTCTGCATTTTCAAAACAAACATGTAGGCGCAAGTGTTACTCGATCTGTATTTAATAACGCATCAGTTCCATCAGGTTCTGCTGAAGGATAAACGGGTTCTTAGTATTTTCATGATTAATCGATACTATTAGAAATTTGTATTTCATTAATGCTTCCTTAGCAGCAGGGTCAGGTAAATAATGTTTGAACAACAGGGTAATTCTCACGATAATTAGGCTTCCTCCAGCTCAGCGTCGAGCAGTAATGGCACTGATATCAGCCCACCTGCACAATAATTCAGTAATTTCAGCAGGCCTCCCTTAAGAAGACATAAAACAATCCATCCACACCCAACTTTCACCAAACACACAGGCCTAGTATCACCAACTAAAATTTATAAAGCATGAGGCAATCATACTCGTTTTAAATACTGATGCACTTACCCAGTGTTTGTTGACCTTTTAAAGACACACCCTCCCTATGGTGAGTATGCAGCAGGAACTGATACATTTAATGCACATATGATACATGGCATTTTAGTATTTATTGTCACCAATTGACTGGCAATTGCTCCCTCCTTGTATTAAAAAAATGGACACAAGCCAGTGATTTTATGGCTCCTTGTTTCAGCAAAATAAATGATTCATGTGCTTTCCTTCAATGGGGGGGGGGGGGTTGCATTGTATAAAAATACTGCTAAAACGCTGCCAGCGCTGTGCCACTTTCCTGTGCCGTGGGGAAGCAGACGCGGGTAAAGTCATTCGCTATCTCGGCAGGTTTTTCCCCGACACCCGTCCAGGGGCTGAATGCGGCTGGCAAACAGGAGAAACTCACGCCTAGTCGCATTTTGACAGATATGCATCAACATCCTAAACCAGGGGCCTGCATCACAAAACAGGATTTCATGCTTAGCTGGATAACCTGTCAGATTTAAGGTAGTCTGGGCTAAATATAAGTGAAAGACCGTTTAAACTGGGGTACCTTAAATTTGACAAACTAAGCTAGAAATGCTGATTTGTGTCAGTTTTCACCAGTTACCACCCATCACTCTAAGCCTAATTAAGCTTGACTAAGATATTAACCGAATCCTGCTTCAAATCATGACAATACGTACCCTGAGAGCATCTTATTAACTTATAATAGTAACTGAAAATTCATCGCTGAACACCACATTATTCATTTTAATGGGTGAACACGTCAATATTAGGCTGTGATTTCTCAATAAATCATAATCATTCTCAATAACAGTTTGGTTTAACACATGAAATGAAAGTTCAATGAGCTAAATTTTTGGTTTAATGTAATAAACCACCATAAAAAAAGAAAGGAGGGTTAGCTGGCAATCTCCACATTGTCTCCATAGCATTTTCCAAATACAACGTCAGAGGCGGATTAAGGTGGCCATGGGCCCCTAGGCTACCTTTTCTGTGCCCCCCCTCATTTGTTTTACTGAGGCAAAACTCACAGCATCTTTACAGAGCAACAAGTCAACAACAAATACTCAAGTAAGACAGCATCCTTACAAAGTAGCGAATGAACCATAAAATGTTCGCACATCCTTGCATGATACAAAAATTAGGGCTAAAAACCATAAGTAACCGTAACTGTACAAATCAGTGACTTTGAAATCCCAAGTGCAAAACATTATTGTAAATACAAACTTTGTAGCAAAACCTTAGGAATAAGTAATGAAAACATACTTTAAAAAACATTTGTAAATGTATTTTATTGATGTGAACTCGAGAACTTGAAATTCCCGGAGTTCCCTGAAACACCTCCGTGTTTATCACGATGGCGTCACCGGCCTAACAGCTGAGCGATTCGTCACAGGGGGATGGAATTTTGCAGCCGGAAGGAATTTCGCTTGACAGCGTCCTTCATAAGGCACGCCCCCAATTCGGGAACTTGGGGCTTAGAGTAAATTCCGAGTTTCCCACTGGTTAATACAACTTTGTAGTGGCGTTCATGTGCTCTCATCTCAGCTTCCTGATTTTTCCGATGGGACTTTAAGGCAGGGTACGTAACGGCGAATGACTTATCGTTTGAAGTCCAATTGACCTTATTAACTTTGCCACATTTACCCAATCAGATGCTTAGTAATTTATGTCCTGGCACATGTGGGGCCCCTAGGCTGCAGCCTATAAAGCCTATGCGCTAATCCCCGCCTGTACACCGTGTACCCTGGACACGGGGGAAGAATCAGGATATAGTGTTACATTGAATTGTTACTTTGTATAACATTATTATGTAAGCTGGGCACCAGCGTATTACTTTGCATTGTGATGATATAACTTCATGACAGTGCTGACACAGTCTATTAGTTTTTATTCTGGGTTATTGCATACCATGACATAAAAAGTTAAAATAAGGAGTTTTAAACTTAAAACTATTTGAGAGGGGGCAGCATGGTGGTGCAATGGTGAGCACACCTCTTGAACCTCTAGGGTTCAAGTCTCTGCCCAGGTTCCATGTGTGTGGAGTTTGCATGCTCTCCCCGTGTTGTCATGGGATTTCTTCTGGGTACTCTGGTCCCCCCCCCCACAGTGAATTGGAGTTACCAAATTGCCATCCTCGGTTGCTTCCCACCTTGTGCCCATAGGTTCTGGGATTGGCTCCGGACCCGAACAGGAAATGGGTGGATTATTTGAGAGAAAAATGCCACCTCAGTGCTGAAGGATCTCTCTCCCACTGGTATAGGCAGGAACTGAGGGTTATATGCAAAGTTCAATTATTTATGTGAGCTGACAGAAGTAGCAATACAAATGGATGCCTTCTGGTAATAAAGTCTAAGTACTTCATTCAGGATGCCCAAGTGGCTAAAAAACACAGGTCAGCTGGGCAAAAAGGAGAGATTATGAAAAACTGGATTGTTGCTGCTTGTTGTTGTTGTATCCTGTGTCTTTTTATTTTATCATTGTTTTGTCGTTTGCTTGTTTTTTGTGTCTTAGTGCTGTAATTTGTGTGGTCCTTTTCCTATATTTCTTCTCCTCCCATTCCTCTTTCCCCCACCCCTGTTTTCTGTCCCTGCTAACCTCTCCCTGATCCCCCCTTTATATCTGCTATCATCACTGATGCAGTCCAGTTATGCCTATCCATAGGATATGCAATAGGAGAACAATACCACTCTCCTCCTACGCAGAGCAAATCTGCCCCATTAATACAGGCATCCGGGTTTCACTTACCACTTGGCTGCTGGGGACAGGACAAGAGGGGAAAAAAAAGAAGTTTATGTGTCTCCTTCATGCCAGAAAAGAACTGTATTCCTAAAAACTCTGTTGTTAAAATTTAATCCCTAAGGTCCCTGCCATTGGCTGTTGAAAGTCATGTGACTAATCACATTTTACCCTGCTCCATGGTTACATTTATAGGCTAGAGAGAAACATTCTGATGGAAGAAAGGAAGCTTGAGATCTTGCAGTAGGTGGGATTATTTATTGTTGTCAATCACTGTCTGCTTTAAACCTGTTCTCAACATTTACATTATTGGTTGCCATTGGGGTAGAGGAGGCAGTGAGTGACAGCACAAACTAATCCCACCCACTTCCAGATCAGAAGCCTGTTTAAAGCTGTTACTCGTATCCAATCATAGCGTCGGCCTGGTTTCAAGCAGCCAACCACAAAGAACGTTTCCATGATTCACCATAGTCCTCTCAGAATTGTCCTCGGTTACTTATAGGGTGAGTTTTATACAGTGTCAGTTGCCTCCTCACTTTGCTGAATTTTCATGGGCCGATTCTGAGCAGGATCTTGGAACAGAGGCACAGCAGATGCAAAATGGTCAGGGGGAGCATGGATCTGCAGAGGAGCAGGGAACAAATAACAGTGGACATGACGGGGGGGGTAAGAGAAATCCTCACTGGCACCCCATGCAGTTGCTGTCACTGTAGGTAAACTTGAGCATGCTCATCAGTGCGGCTGAGGAGAGGGAAGACCCGATGAAGCTCCTCTCCACCCTAGTGGCACAAAACTGGACCTGGATGAACTATGGTCGCTATCAGTTTTCAGAGCTGTGCTGATCTTCTGATCAGATTGCAGGTCTTCTCAAGGCTAGTTCCTTTGGCTTCCAGGAAGTGAAAAATTCCTAGCACCAGTGGCTGGTACTAACTGCCACCACGAGTGATCCAGATGTTTACAATATGGTTCACCGGATGGCCTGTCATGGCAACAGAGGGGTGGGGCTTCCTTTGATGTCACATGACTTCGGCTGCCCTGTAAAAATGACGCAGAGCCTGGTATTTCATTCATTCCTTAAGCTCACAAATGGGGCGGAGCTCATCCCTACACTTCCTGGGGTCCTGAATCAGTTTTCTCGTGACTCCTGCCTGAGCCTTCACTAGAGGCTTGACAGCCTCTGAAGGCCTCGGGTGCGGGGCGGGTGATCACAACGAGGAGAGTGTTTGATCCCCTTGATGGTTTTTATTTGGGAGGTGAGCGGGACCATTATGGGGCTTCATTAATCTGGAGCGAAGCGGGCAAAGGTGCATCAGCACATTGTAAATGTGGGTAATATCCAGCGTCGCTCTGCTGGCCTTCGGGAGACAAACGACCCAGCGAGAGGTTGGACGGTGCAGCGCAGGAGTGGGGGGGAGGGGGGATTAGGGCAGACGCTGACATTACAGAAACGCTCCATCAGGAGAGAGCATCTGGGGAACAACTGGATGCCATTTAGAGACACGATGAGCAGAATGATGGGCGACTGGTGTGTGAGATCACCGTAGTGACTGGATTCTTCTCGAGTCACCTCCCTTGAAGCGACCTTTGGCTTCAGCCTCTACACATACACTCTCTTTCCTAGTTAAGACTTGATTAATGCACATCTGCTTCCTGCTATCAATTCTGCACTCGACCCATTATGTTTTATCTTGAGATTTAAAAAAAAAAAATGGTAGGAAGGCCGCAAATAGCTGCACCGGGGTGTAAATAAACCTGACATGAACAGGGGTCTTTACGAAAAAAAAAGAAAGAAAAATGACAGTACCGGCATAGGAGGATCACTTCTGTCACAAAAACACACACTTTTTAAATTAAAACCTGAGAGCATTATACAGCATATAGACTTAGGTGACCTTGAGCTGACCCCTGCAAGACACGCTGCGTCCTCATGGCTGTCGGGTGACCATGGTGAAAAGCCCAGCTTGACTCCCTTCACCGACTTGAGGCTAACACCCATATTTGGCCACTTTGATGCTCCAGGGAGAGGAATGACAGATGCAAAAGTATATAAATACATTAACACACATACTCCCGTTATGGCTCAATGGTAATACCGCTGCGATTGTCCCATAATGGTTCCTAAACTCTCCCATGGGCCAAACACCTGCAGACATCCTGTGAGTGCGATCGCTCATGAAATACGAGGTCAGCCCCCACCCCCCCCAGAATCGCTGGCACATCCCGGAAGCGCCATTCTATGATGCCATTATATTTAATTGTATATAATTATATTTTTCTATTCTAACTTTCACTTTCTTGGCTGTTCTTTCAGCTCTTTTTTTTATTGCTATGGGAAAACGATGCACTTCCGTTCACAGGCAGAAAAAAAGTTAAATAAGCGCAAACATCTTGGAGTCTTCTTTTCAAATGTAAATGTGCTATTCCATGATGTTCTCCAAGTTCCAGGCTTATGAGCAGCTTTGGTCAGTCTCATCTGGCAGTTTGAGGAGAAGCCCGAGATCTGCATGTGTCCCCACTGCTTTCTGTCCTACTCCTTTCTGCTACCTTTTTATCCGGGTCTCAGAAATGAGCCCGAAGCAGTAATCCATCCATCTACTATGACCACTTACCTGGCACAGGGTCACAAAGCCTGGAGTGCATCCCAGGGAGCACAGAGTGCATGGCAGATGGGTGGGACGTCACTCAGAGCTTTAATATTAAGAGCAAAAGAGCCAGGAATCGACAAGTAGGGATGCATTTTCTGACAGAAAACGGGGGGGGGGATCACAGAACATGTGACTTAATGGGATTCCTCATCCACGACCCTCACCTGTCAAACTCCAGCCAGGTGTCACACCTCCATGGTGAGAATGCCGGCTTATTCGGGAAAGGAGCCATGCCTGGTGCGTTCCCTTTGTAATCCGGGGTGCCT
Source organism: Petrocephalus zakoni (assembly GCA_026774425.1). NCBI lineage: Eukaryota > Metazoa > Chordata > Actinopteri > Osteoglossiformes > Mormyridae > Petrocephalus > Petrocephalus zakoni. The sequence goes on from JAODKN010000063.1 coordinate 4,841,263, forward strand.
CACACTTGGTGCCAGGTGTTTCTGATCCATGTGGCTGCTTACCAAGTGGTCTCTGCTTGCCTGTCGTGTAGCCCTGACCTGACCTCTACGCCGTGTTGCAGTCCCTGACCTCCTGCCCCAGATCCCTGTTCCGTGTCTATCCCTGTCGTCTGTGTAGGACTGATCTCCTCGACATTCTGACTTATCGGCTCCCAAAATCTGTGTCTCTGGCCACTTTGGAAATAATAAAACCTGGCTTATGCTGCCCTTGGATCTCCTGGGCCTTCTTGTGCAACACCAGGCAGCCCTCGCCTCTATAAGTGTGTCTTTAAGATGGTGCGTGGGATTAAACCACAGCATCACCCTCTTTCTGCTTTAACCCCCCACACATTGTAATGATAGTGACTCTACCCCTCGCCCCCCACTTACCATCTATAGCCGAACACCACGGTATACGTTTATCATGCATTAGGCCTATAAATAGCATATTTCACATATCCTGATTGAAACAAGCCATCTGTGACCAGGCTATGAGAGACGGCAATGTCAGAAGCTGAATATTAATGGCGTTTCGCTAAAGTTTACTGCCACCGGCCAACAAACTTAAGTGAGATGAGATGAAGCTGCCTTTTTATTACACACTCCCATGAAGAGTGTGACAGAGACCAAGGATGGACGTGGAAAGATGGAGAGCTGTTGTGGGCCCATGGTGGGCTGGAGAAATCCCTCCCCAATGTTAATAATCGAAAGAAACCTCTTAGCCTACTGAAGAATAGGATCCTGAAAATGCCACATTGTTCATGCTTATATGATGGACAGTCCATGATCTTTTCTTTAGGATTCCTGGTTCGGATCTTGACGATGCCAGATGGTACTGCACAGAAACAGGAGGTGCTTCAGTGCGGCACAGGAACAGACACCCACCCCTCCCCTCTCTCAGGATGGATTCAGTTTCAGACAGAATGGCAATCCTTCCCAAATTGCAAACTATAATAGCCAGACAAGGGGACCAATTTTAAAATATGGCCAGGTACTCTAAATGGAGGCCTAATCGCCACGCTTAGCCATTTTAAGATCTCTAAAACACTGAAAAAGTGTCCACTTTGAGTCATTTAACTTAACTGAGGAACACATTCACAAAATAAGGCAGTAAATCAGTCAATACATTTGCCAAATCCTTGTCTGTGCTCACACATATTTCCTGAAAGTGTCTTTTCAATTAAACAAAAACAGGACTGTACTCAAACCTTGCCTCTCCTACTCTGTCCTTAAGTCACTCTTGGCTGTAATGTCTTGCAATATGGGTCTTATTAGCCTATTCGATTCTACAGGCCTGCTGTGCTGGGAACATCTGATGGATGGGAGGACGGCAGGGCAGACCGAACCGCCGAGACAGGGCATCTGCAGGGTATCCAGCTGGACAGGATTTTCCACAAGACAATGGGTCCATAATGGGAATAAAAATTGCTAAACACGCCAACGGGAGGCAAAGCTGCACCGTCAAATATCATCCAATTGATTTGGCTCAGAATGACGTTCACAAGCGCCATCGTGCTGATTTAGCGGCGCTTGTAAATCAGGGCCTGTCTCTACCCAACCAGAATGGCCCTCCACAATCCCACTGGCTCATTCATTAGGCGAAGAGGCAAAGACTCGACCTTCTTTTTTACCCATCATGCAGCGTGATGGGAAACGTGTGAAATACTGTTCCTACGGCTGTCAGGTGACCGCGATCGATGCAGCGGCTCAGTCCTTTACGAGTGACAGTATTTTAGGATATTGTTTAAAGGGGATTTTTATGGGGGACACAAGTCCTTTCGACAAATGACATTAAAAGGTTGAGCCATTCAAGTGCTCAAATTATTTTCTGTCTAAATTAAGGCTTGCAAACTTTTCCCAGTCTGATTAAACGCCCCGTCTCTAGGGACAAAGGACCACAGGACAGTGACATAATATGTCAAACCAAACATACTCATTTTGGGTGGCAGTCTTTCATGAGGTGGAAGCAGGTGGGTGGGGGGGGTTGCAATCAGAAAGTAGGGACCGAAGCTTGATGTCTAATAATTCAGGAAAGATGTTCCTCTTCACTACAGCTATCAGCACTGAAAATCTGCCCTTTGTCCTTCAACTTTTCTAAAAAGTGAGAAGAAACACCCCCATGCTTCAAATCACAGCCACCCGCCAATAAAAGGCTTTTACCAGAGAGAAGAAAAGTCATTTGTGACTCAATAAAACCTTCCTTGTTCTACGCAACTGGGATCTTACAACTAAACATGGCCCCAGTGGCAGGCATTAAAAATAACCACAGATGACTAATATGGCCTTTTCCACTTGTGGTAAAGTCTGCTCATTGCCGCAAGCAGAAGAAACAACTCAACAGCAACGTGTGAGTCCTTCTGATAAATGATGCTTTGTAAGACCACCGTAGGGTAGCGGGGGGGACATGGGTCAGTTACCCTCCAGAGCACCTGTTTCAGTCAAACAGCCAGTCACCCTAGAGGTAAGAACCAGCCTTGTGTTATTTCTTTAACAGAAACAGGAAATATTCAGCTGTATAAAAGGAGAAAAGTTTGCAAAAACGAGAAAGAAAGATAGAGGTGCTGAGGGCCGCGGGTCCAGTGGGCTTAGCAAGGATGGATAACTGCTCAAAGAGCTGTCATGTTCGCTCGGGATACGACTTGAATCTCTAAGGAAGAACCTCAGTCCTTGTAATGAGCCCTGGTGGAACCGGGGGGGGGAGGTGGTGGGTAGCATGAAGTGGGTAATAAAGGCAACAGGGAGACACAGCACCGACTCGGCAGCGAGCAGGTGGAGGTGTGAGCGCAGTAGCGTGATAAAAAGGGGACAGAAGGACGTCAGAGAGCACGGGACATGGGACACGGGACAGGGGAGGGGGGGCTGGCTTTGAGGGTGGCAGGGAGGCAGGCCAAAATGAACAGATCGACAACCCCTCGCACAGCCGGGACCCGAATCACCTGATCTGATTGGCTGGATGGGCTGGTAATGTGACCGCATGGACAGGCAACGGCTGCCCAGCTGGTGGTAAGTCGCACTTACTCACGGGGTCTTCGTTACCCAAACCGAACATCAGGCTCGAGCTGGCAGCAGCGCAGTGCTGAGAGCTAATTACCGTGGCCAGTACCTACCCACCAACAGCATTGCTGCTTCAAGTGGTTTGATACCTTCATTAAAATGCTCTCCAAGCAGCTCATTCAATCCGACTCAAAATCTATTCCCGTAAATATGAGCTTAATTACACTTCTCTTAGCAATTTGTTTAATGATTTTTATAATGAGAATTTGATAAATACATTTGGATAGTTCTTTCACTGCATTATAAATGTGACAGCATTACACAATATGAGTTTCTTAGTTTCAACTATTAATATTTTTTTTGTTGCCGGGCAACAAGTAAATGCGGGGAAGAAAAACGTGCACGCTGGGTGTGGGCGCCGTGCCGCGGCGTTTGCAGCTGTGCGCTCTGATTTGAGGTGACCGAAGGAGATCTTGGAGTAGAAGTGAAACAAAGTAAAACGAAGCAAAGCGAAGTGAAAGAAAGTGACGTGACGGAAGGCAGAGTGACGCAGAGTGACGAAGAGTGACGCAGAGTGACGCGACGCAAAGACTTATTGTCTGCTATATCATCTATATGCATGTGCATTATACAGAGGAATGAAGCAACATACACACAAAGCAGGCCATGGAGTGGAACCCAGTGTGACAAGAAGGACGCACACGGGATTGATATACGTTAGGGCAGAGGGCGGGGCTGCAGTGTGTGATACACCCTTGAACGATGTGGAAGGATCCTACATACTTCGTCAGTCAGGAAGCAGGTGATGCTGTCTTAGCCACTAACCCAAATATGGGCATGTGCCCTTTGCCCTACCCTTTAATTTAGCCACTATAGAAAATAATGCCTTTAAGAAGATGGCTTTAAGAGAAGGCAGCTTGCTGGCCAAATACGGATCGACTGCAGGGGGATGGAAGTACGTGGGGGCACCTGTGAGGTGTGTGTCACCCACACAGCTGGCTTCTGCTTGCGTCTCTGCCACCAGCTTGTCCTTCAGGGCCAAGCAGGCATGTGTTGGTGGAGAGTCATTCACCTAAATGTGAGACAAGGTCGAAGGTAGGGGGTTCAGGGAGCCCTCTTCGGGAGTGGAGCACAAATGAGCGTACTGAGAAGCTCTCAAAACCATCCAGCCACAATAACACACAGCACACGGACAGGCACAGAAGTTAATATTCACTTAAATGCACTTCAATGCTGAGCTTGTCTATGTCTATGGTACAGATGCTGTCAAGGACCAGCCAGCATCTCTATCCCAACGGGTTTCTGACAGCCCTGTCCAGCATACTAGCACAGAGCTGCAGGAATCCTCAGCACAGAAATGTGTATGATTACCTCCGATGTGTATGATCATACTGTGTATGATCAGTCCGCTATATAACTAATCTAAGATAATCTGGCGGTGGCGTGCTATTGGCTGCTGGTAAGCAGGAAGTGATGGAGAAGGGCCCAGTGGCGTGCTATTGGCTGCTGGTAAGCGGGAAGTGATGGAGAAGAGCCTGGCGGTGGCGTGCTATTGGCTGCTGGTAAGCAGGTAGTGATGGAGAAGGGCCCAGTGGTGTGCTATTGGCTGCTGGTAAGCGGGTAGTGATGCGGAAGGGCCTGGCGGTGGCGTGCTATTGGCTGCTGGTAAGCAGGTAGTGATGGAGAAGGGCCCGGTGGTGGCGTGCTATTGGCTGCTGGTAAGCAGGTAGTGATGGAGAAGGGCCCAGTGGTGTGCTATTGGCTGCTGGTAAG
>JAODKN010000063.1:4858148-4869529 GCA_026774425.1 Petrocephalus zakoni
TGAAGGTCCTACCACCCTTTGGGACATTTTGGTCCCCAAATTTGATTAATTCAACCCCCCCCCCCCCCACACACACACACACACCAGGCAGACACCTGGAACTGCTCCAAATGTCACAGATCCAGGTTACTGCAGACTTTCCACCTCCGGTGACTGATGCCCTGTGCCGTCCGCCAGTCCACGCCGAGCTGCGCCCCTTTGAAGTCCCTCTTTGCATTTGCAATCACGTTCCAAATTATTTTCACCCCCCGCCCCCCCCCAATACCAGACTAGTTGAATTTCACACAGTTACGGCGCTGCAGGGGAAACCAAATCTATCTCGAAATCTTGAGCTCGAAAAGTGATCTGGGCAAATTTCGGGGGTGATTTGAATTGCTAATCCCTGACATCACCCTCTTCCCATTTCGGGGAACTTAGCCTCGCTTCTGGATGCCGAAGACGCTCTGCCCACGTTACTAATGAGTCCCCTTAGCATTCCGAGGTCGAGCAGCGGAGTTAAATGGATGAACTCACTTCCTTCAATTGATAATTGCCAGACTGGAGGTATAACGGCTCAGCCCACAGGACAACCAAAGGTATACGGGGGCGGGGGGGGGACAGATATTTTGTTTAATGAATGTGGACATGAGGGAAATATCAGGTAAACAGCCTGAGGTACATTGAAGCTCTCATCACAGGTAACGTCCAGCAGTCCAAAGCCTTTCCTAAAAAAGTACAAAAGAAAATAGGAACAGTCATATTGTATTTTTTTTTGGGCGCCTAAACAAACACATTCACACATATGCTTGCAAACAGGCTCTTGTGCCAGTTAGAGTCAAAAAAGCTCAAAACAGCAGTACTGATATCAGGCACAAGGGTGGGGCAAATCTACCCAAACGATTAGCCAGTCCTATTCCATTCTGCTCCGCCCTGCACTGCACCACTCCTACTCTGTGCTGCTCCCTCCTACTCTGCACCACTCCTACTCTGTGCTACTCCATCCTACTCTGCTCCACTCCTACTCTGTGCTGCTCCATCCTACTCTGCACCACTCCTACTCTGCTCCATCCTACTCTGCACCACTCCTGCTCCATCTTACTCTGCCCTACACTGCCCCACTCAAACCCTGTACTATTCAATCTTACTCCCCCTTACTCTGTGCTACTCCATCCTACTCTGCTCCACTCCTACTCTGTGCTACTCCATCCTACTCCGACCTACTCTGCCCCACTCCAATTCTATGCTTATCATTCCTACTCCCCCCTACTCTGCCCCACTCCTACTCTGTGCTACTCCATCCTCCTCTGCCCCACTCCTACTTGGGGGTGCCAAAAAGCCTTGGAAGCTGAATAAATCTGCCCAAAAGCTGCATTTTAACCCTGGGGTCTATTCGACAGTGCATCATACCACGAGGTGCCAGTCCACAGCAAGTCATATACTCACTCAGAGGAAGGTAGGGGCAGGGCAAAGAACCTGCAGATGTGAAGATGCACAGCCACTCACACCACCCTTATTCAGATATATTATAAGTATTATTTTAAAAAAGAGCCTGGCCCCCATGGTAACCCTGCAAATGCTGGCACCGGCAAACAAATGGAAATGGGTACAAGGGCCGCGAGACCCAAAGTGGGGGTGGGCCTTCTGTGCACAGGGGGGCAGGGCAACGTATATTTAATTCAGTGGTGATGGCCGGAGCCTGAGCAGAATAAGTCTGGGCTGAGACTCGGAGTTTTACATCCTCCGGGACTGCAGTGGGATTTACACAGGACACAGTATCAGCAAAACGGGGCCTCCCAGCATCGCTCGCCTGCCAGAGGCACCTGAAGCTCACCAGCCCTCATCACCGTCTTCATCATCCCAATCTCCATTGCCAAGAGAGACCAGCATGCATCATCCTACATAATGCACTGGACCTACAACCTGACACACCAACAGTGTCCTGTCCCCTTCAAGTGGGTGCAGTGGGGGGGGGGGGTCATTTTTACAGCCAGATCATTTGCCACACTGCAGTGTTTCGGTTTGCCTGCATACTACCATCCAAATTCCCCAAAGGTGTAAATGTTTATGTGATTGGTGCGTTTGCCCTGTGATACATTGACACTCCACCCTGTAGCTTCCGGAACAGGCTTCGGACCCTCGCAACCCGACCAAAATCACCAACCAAATATCGTCATCTGGGGCACAGTTTACCATCTGGTGCGATACTCGTGTGTACCGTGCTACGGTCGGTGCTGTTCTGCTGCGTTTGTGTGCCATCGTCGGCTGCAACAACAGCGGCATTTGTAACAAATTTAAATGGTCCTTTAGGATTCCTAAAAAAAAAAAAAAAATTATCCAAAGAGGATAACTGTAGTGTTATGTGGTGAGCCCCAGAAACATCTCAAGAGTGGATCATGCTAAGAATAACCTTGACAACGTCAATGTTTGCGGAGATCAATTTGTAAGCAATTATAATTATGATTACTTCTACGGGTTTGGTTTTGTAGACAACAATACTGATCTTTGTTGGGGGAGGAAGGCAGGTCAACCATCCAGAGCAGAATCCACTCAATAAGCTCATCCCCAGAGTTGTGACATCGAGTGGAACCAGGAAGCACAGCAGGAGACTGATTGTGGCAGCAGGTATCGACACCAACCATGTCGCTGTGCGAGCAGATGATGGATACGGATTGTGAGGGTCAATGCAACCAGGACACAATTCCGTATCGAAACCAAACAAGCTCAATCATACAGTGTTACACTTGGTGTATTAAAATACATCACAACAATCATAACAGGAGCAGTAAATTTCTGCGCTGCAAATATACACCATTAAAATTTACAGTTTAATTTTTAAAAGGCACTTTAATGCTGCTAAAGCTGGGTTCGGGCTCAAATATGAGCCAAGAACAATATGCAAGGACAAGTTAGAAATGTCTAAAACATGTAACACAACTGATATAAAGCCTTTAACTACTTTAAATTCCACTTAAAATGACGTTACAGTGCCAGAATCAGATTGCCATGAATTACTTTGACTTGCACGGCACTTTAAAAGTCACAGGGTCAGTGGTTTGCTTTCTTGGGTATCGACTGTAACAGCCTGCTGAAGGACTTTGCTATTGACCCCATTATAACATCCAGACGAACTCCGCTGTCATGAGACATTAGGCTGGCTTGGGTGTTCGTGCACTAGCCAATTACGGCTGATGGATTGGTCTGCGAGTACGCTCTTGCGTCTTGTAAAAGAGGCATGCGATAAACAGGGCTTGCCTGGCTGATATGCTTGAGTCTCACACCTGTGACACTGTAGGTTTGATTCCCTAGTTCTGCGTGTGTGTGCAGTTTGGGCAGTACTGAGTACTATAGTTTCCTTTCACAGTCCAAAAACATGTGCTTTTTTTTTACTTTAAATTCAAAAATTCGAGTGCAACTCAGAGGTGGTTGGTCCATAGAGGTAAAGGAAGTAGTACCTCCCCAAATTTTGAGATTATGAAACAGGTATAACTGACTGTCAAAATGTTGTCTTTTAAAAACATTCTCTCTCTTGGATTGACATCACATCCAGGGTCTCCAAGGGCCTGACTTCAGGCTATCTGTTAAAGGATGGCTTAAATTGACAGGAAAACAAACTTTCCTTCTGTATCACAAACTCACACAGTGGAAAAAAACACCTCACCAAAATCAGCAAGTAAGACCACTTCAGTTTCTGTCTGACGAGTGCATCAAGAACCCCAAACATTCTTGTAGGAACACGGGACACAGGAATAAACAGAGCATGCAGAAGATGACAGGGACTTTGCAGATTGCTTTGGTTATGCTCTCATCCTCTGTCTGGCTGATGATCAGAAGGGCAGCCTGACTTGACCTTAACTGCTGCTTCCCTTTAAAACGGGACGGGCAACAGCTGAAACGCTTAATTAAAAGACTTCTGACAAGGAAACGATTACAGATGAAGGCGTGGCCCATGGCATCATCAAGGAAACCGCCACTGTCAGTGACACGGTAAAGTGCTACGGTCTGCAGAATCTCCGGCGGAAAACCTTCTGAGCCAGAGTCCGCTCCAGCTCCAAGTGTGATGGGCCATTCAGTAAGGCCGGCGTCAAATAGTGCTGACGCTCACAGACACCTACACGCTCGCCCCATTTCCTGCAAACATACCAGTTACTCTGCCCCTTTTATTATGAACCGAGTTCAATAGTGACTGAGTAAAGAAGCCAGGCGAGTTCAGTCATGGCGGGTCTGTCCGACTCTCCTCCATATTGATGTCACGCTCCAGCATTTGCTGCCCTACGTTTCTGCACCAGGAATACGACAGCTCAATTAAAGCAAATATCACTCTTCCCGGGGTGTGACCCCCATCCATCGACTGATTTCCATCTTTGTTAGGATCAGGAAGGAGAGGAATTATAGGTAGGGATGTGTGACAAGGGTGGGACTGGTTATCACGCGTTGGCTTTTATCGTGACGAGCCTCTTAGTGAGCATTGGTTTCGGGAAAGGTGCAATGTGAGGAAAAGCTGAATTTACTGGATGGATAGCAGCTGATGGAGGAGAGAAGAGAGAGGAAGTGGCCGAGGGGGGGGTGAGTGGATGAAGGCAAGCTTCTAATGGGAACTTCCCATGTCTCCTTTGACAGCACTGTCCATTAGGGGTGGGCGGATCGATCCAAATATCGATAGTATCGATACCAACGTTGGTATTGGTATCGGATCAATACTAGTGTGATGGGATCAATACTGATCCAATTTCTCTCCTCTACGCTCCCAAAGGTAGATACATCTGTGCTAACAACACTGCTCAGCCTGCATCTTGCAGCTCACTTTGCTTCTCCTGCTGTGGTTTGTTGTCGTAGTGTCACGTGACTCGGCGGCCTGAGCGCGAGCAGACAGTGGCTGAGTGAGAGCGCACAGTGGCTGAGTGAGAGCAGCACGGCAACATGGCAGAGAAAAAGAGGAGCCGAAGGCTGAGAACTAGAGCCAAGGGTAGTTTCTGCTTTTGTTATGTGCACTTAATTTACTTTAATTTTCAACGCTTTCATTTTACTAAAAACTAAAAATCTGTCCTGAGTTTTAACATGCACATAATGAACTAATTAAATGTGGAGTGCAGAAATCACAAAATCATTTAGGGGTTATGAAATTTAAACCAGATTTAGCATACTGATGATGCATTGCTGTCCCCTACAAAGTACATAAGCTGCTTCTGTAAGTAAAAAGTATTGGTATCAGTATTGATATCAGTTATATATCAATGTATTGTTTATATATATATGTTATATATATTGTTTATCAGTATCGTACACCAGTACTATCCAATTCCGAGTCCATCTTCATCCCATCTGGAAGGCCTAATCGAGGTTCACATTAGCATAAGCAACGTCCCCCCTGGCCTATCTGTCAAACTATTTTTTTAAGCTATGAAAAAAGAATGAAGAAACCCCCCACCGGAGCTCATCTGAATTATTAATCGATCGCGGGGCTGCTGGTCTCTGCGAGCGATGACAAGCCAGGAAAGGAATACCCAGAATCCCCCTCACCACTCCTCTGAAGCTATGCTATCCCTATGCTAGGGAATTGAAAAAGGCAAAAATAGTGCAGATGAGATTAGAGATGATTGGAATCACCCCCCCCCTGAAAAAAACGACCTCAAACATAAATACAAGTCAAAAACAAAACACCCTCTATGTCCATGAGGCCCCCAGCTTGGAGACTGGCTGAGTTTTATTGGAGAATTCATTGTACTGAGATTGGGCTGTGTCAGGGTTGCCGTGAATGATGGCACCGGTCCTGAATTGGATTATCCACGTTCATTTTGGGTCTTTTCACCCGGGCCGACGGCTCATTCCGGATTCAGGGGTCGAGGCGCCACGCCACCCGGCGCCAAGCACCTGGGATGGAAAAAAACAAATATATTTCACTTGCAAATTGCAAATGAAAAAATGAGAGGGGGAGGTAAAGTGGATAATGGGAGAAGTTCTATGTGGCGGGGGCTGAGCCAGTGAGAGAGAGTCTATCAAAGGCGAGAACACCAAAGATGGCAATCCAAACGGTGACTGACCTGTGACACCATCATTTTTTTTAAAAAAGGAACCTGTCGCTGCCCACCCTTGCGCACTTCCACAGCCTCACCAGCAGGGGCAAAAAAGGAACCTGTCACTGCCCACCCAGGCGCACTTCCACAGCCTCACCAGCAGGGGCAAAAAAGGAACCTGTCGCTGCCCAGGCGCACTTCCACAGTCTCACCAGCAGGGGCAAAAAAGGAACCTGTCGCTGCCCACCCAGGCGCACTTCCACAGCCTCACCAGCAGGGGCAAAAAAGGAACCTGTAAAAACAGTCCCTGAAGGTCAAGTTATTGACTTGCTGTCAGCATCTGATTCGTAGGATTCACCTTAAACTCACACAGAAGTGCAACGTAACATACAGCTTATGCACTACAAGGCAGCCAGCTTGTAAGTGCAGGATGTCAGAATAAATGCAAATAGGAAGCAGTGGACCATAAGAAACATGATAAAAAACAAAGGCAAAGAAGACAAAGCATGTATTAATAATTAATACACATTAATACAGTTAAAACCAACAGGTGAAATTTGACCTGCAGAAAGATGAAAATTGATTTCCAGATCAGTAGGATATCCATGCTCTGTACCCATCCATCCATCCATCCATCCATCCATCCATCCATCCATTTTCTGAAACTGCTTGACCCATTCAGGGTCGCAGGGGGTCAAGAGCTTATGGGTACAAGCCGGGGAACAACCCAGAATGTGGCACTAACCCATTAAACAATGGGATAAAATCCTCACAATGGAGAACAGAAAGAATATGAAGACTCCATATGAGCCAGACTTGTATACTAGTCCCACTGATGTGAGGCAACAGTGCTAAACCATCTGCCACCACACCCTCCAAGCTGTAGGCTATTCTGTATGAAACGGAAAACTCCAGACCCCGACAGCTGATCCCGCACCCAGGCACGCTGTCCAGCACCCAGCGTCTCTTTTGGATTCCTCTGTTTTTCTCTTTCTGTATTTTGCCCCAAAACAGCCCTTTTTACATCCCCACTCCCTCACTGCTTCCATTCGCTGGACCTGACTGGAGCAAGTCTAACTCATTTTATTTATTCAGCAGAAACTTTTACCCAAAGCAATGTACGTTTTTTTGAAGAAAGTAGGACCAGTCAGTAACAGAAACAATTGGGGTTTAAGGGCCTTGCTAGAGGGCACAACCTCAAAATCACTCTGCTGACCCAGGGATTTGACCCAACAACCTTCCAATCATGGGCATATCAGTTAAACTCACTGAGCCACACACCATCCCCCTACTCAGCTAATTGTGCATCTAAAACTGACAGTGTCCCCACACTTAAAGCAGTTCCACTACGTGCGACTTCCCTCGGGAGACCCTGTACGTTGGTTTCAATCCACTACACACTAATTAGTTAATTGAGATTTAAAATGCATGCTAATGTGCTCATTGATCAGCCGAGCTTTGTGATTGGACAGTCAAGCACACATTTGCATAATAGTTACAAGGCTTCCTCCCAGGATGTGAAAAAATATATACGGCAGAGCCATTTAAATCTGATTTACTACTGATTGTTAAAAAAAGATTCATGCGAGCCCTGCTCTTCTCATTTCCCCGTCAGCGCACTGCAGCTTCAGTTATTATGTAAATGATCACAATAAATCTCGCTTTATACGGCATCTCGCAACGGGAAATGAGGAGGACTGGATCTCTGAAACACGCTGCATTCTTGCACATTAACAGAACGCGACCCGGTAAGCCGGCGTTGTGTTTCTTTCCGTTGCGGATTCACAAAAGCATCTACGTTGCACTCACCATAACAGTTGTCGCATGAGTGACCGCTCAGATGCCAAGGCTTGGACGGGGTTGGCTGCTTTCCAGAGGTAGCTAATCAGGTACCTGCTTTTGACAATGATGGGCGGAGACTAAAGATGATTTGGCACTGCCCAGGCCATCTATTGTCAGCCCCACCAGATAACTGATAAATAACTCATAAAACCTACATGAGTTATTTATAACATCATAAAAGGGAAGGTTTCCACTGGCCTTAAAGAAGACAAACCTCCTCTTCCTCCTCCTCTTCAAAAATCACCACCTCTATGTGAGCGGCAGGTCACAACTGACCCTCTCTGCTGCTGCCAATCACAGTGCAGCAGACTAATTGCAGACTTGGTCATGTGACACCGACCACCGGTCACCATCAGAGAGACTGATGATGCTATAATAAGCTAACGCCCTCCTCTGCTTGCCCTGATGGCTCTCCACGAGTTCGTTTTCACATATCTCATCATGCTCTCCTATATCATATATAAAACCACATTTAATGCTGAGAGCAAAACTCGGGGTCTGAATGCAGTGGGCCAAGGGCCCAACAGAGATATGGCTACTGTACCGAGCATGGGATTTGAACTAACAACCTTCCAATCACAGGCACAGAGGGATAATTTGCTAAACTGCACAACTCCTGAAGGGGCAGGGTCACGTGACACCCCACCCACTTTCGTCTCCCTTCCTTTACAGGAATGTACTCTGGGACAGGGTGCTGCTTAACTGATGTAGAGATTGTGCTGAAAAACACAGCTTGTCACCATGACAAATGTGAGGTGGGGGTGACTCGGGATGGTCTCTTGCCCCCTCTGTGACAGGAGAGAATTTAGGTCTGTGTCCCACCTGCAGTGCCCCCTCCCAAGGGTGAGATGTTCTCACGCTCCCCCGCTGTTTTTCACTGACCAGGGGTGCCTTTATTCTCGGTGCTTCTGCTGAGGGTTCTGGGAATTTCTTATTACTGGGTTAAAATCACCACTCTATCATAATCATTAAAATCCCAGAATGCAACAGGACCGGCAAGTGTCAAAGGGGAGAGGTTTGTGAGCATGTCAGTGCTGCTGGTTTTAAGTAATCAAAATGTAAATTAGGGTATTACCAGGACAATCTGAAAAATCATGCTCAAACTATTTAAGGGGACCGTTATACAAATCTGTAAAATTTTCCTGAATGAGGACGCCAGGCACAGTGAAGATCTACATCTGAAGAGCAATGCACAGAAACACTTCCACTTTGATTCTTAAAATGAACTTCTTAAGGCATGTAAAGCTTAGTCCACAATTAAGGTTGTCATTGGGGGAGACCGTCGGGGGCTGCCGAGGCCTCGCACCAGGTAACCCCAACGTGTCATACCTGGCAACCCCAATGTGGGGCGAGCGCTCTATCCAACAGGGCAACCCATGTGTTAATTAAGTCACCCCCTGCCGACGTCGCCCATATAATAGCCTTCAGTAAATCACCTGCTAATTTGGCTCTGCTGCCAGAGACGAGCCACAGCTACTACTGTTTGTTTGCTTCAATGTAATCAATCAGCCCTGCAGTTTGAAGCGGCAGGACTCAAATCATGGATGACCTTTACTGATTCCTTCTTGCTGAATTGGATACAATGTAGGAAGGGTAACACAACTGACTACAATGTAGCTAAGTAAACTGTATGGAAGCCTGACGGTTTGCTGCTTCCTGATTGGCCATATGCAGTCTGAATGATCCTGCCTCTGCTGAGAATATAGTTCAGCCCCATCCTCCAATCAGGATTCATGTGTAATGCATAAATCCTTAGTGAGACGTCCGTTAGACAGCACGGTCGTTAAATGGGTGGTAGGTGGATGCGTCAGGAGATGGATATTCAGTTGTCACTAACAGCTGTTTATTAGAAAACAAACAAAAAAGAATCGCTCTTCGTAATTACCCTGAGGTAACGAGGATCGGCGTGGCAGTAAAATTTACAACCCAGACCCCAGCTTTCCACGGCCACGGTTCCCTGAGCGCCTCCATTTTCCTGTGTTTTCTGTCGGGAAGTGATCATTTTATCCTCCAAACTTTTGCTGTTTGCTAAATTTTATGGTTCATTAAAGAGCTGAAGTGAATCTGGAGCTGTTCCAGCCTCCATAATGAGTTCCTGAAAATGATTGTTTTTAATTTAATAATTTACTATTTATTATTAGCCTCTGATCTGCATTGCGGGCACCGGGGTTGTATAATAAACTCTGGCGTGTGACAGTTTAAAGTGTGACCCTCAGAGGTGTAGTAACCAAAGCCAGACTGCAGGGGTCACACCTACGGGTAGCTTATTAAACACTCATTCAGTATTATTAGCATGGTGAGCAAACTAGCCCAAACAAATCCCTGTAGCTGATTTTTTTCCCTGGGTTATATATCTTTATGTAAAGGTGTTGAACATTATGGGATGTTATTTTCCTTCAAGTTGCCATAGTAACCCAGCATCATTCAGTTAACTGCTGCTGGTGTATATGTCCCCCCATGTTAGCCCCCCTAGGCGACTGGTTTTGATCTCTCAGTGACTATACTGGTTACTAGCTTACCAGAACTAGATTACCAGCCACGCATAAAGCACACCTCTATCTACCCCATTCCTTCACCAAATTCCTACAGATTTCACCACTCCACAAGCCTCCTCTTCCTCCTAAAGACGCAGCTGCTTCGGGGCAAACGCGCATTAAAATCCCCTTTCCTGTAACTTCATTATGTAGAAAGGAACGCATCTGTTTGCCTGGCACTGGCTAGGTCCCGGCTGGATCGATGGGGACTCGCGGCTCTGTGAGCGAGCCTGAAACCTTAGAAGTACATGTTATTTTCATCTTAAAGAAGGGGCCGTCTGGAGCTCAGCTCCTCTTTAGAGGTCATTAAAATGCCTCATTCCAAGTTTTATGCGTTATTCTCAGATCAGGTGATCAGGAGAGCCAGCTTGAGCATAAAAGGGCCTGCTATCACAGGCTGACGAGTGCTTTGAACTGAAGCGGCTCATCCAAATCAAACTGCCACGTGTTGGCGCCTTCGTCTCCTAACCCAGGTCCTCATCCGGCTCTTCCACTTCCCAAGGTCTCCTCAACGAGCACCCCCTCCCCGCCATGTTCCTGCCTTCCTATCCCCCACATGTCCGTGTGGGGGGTGGGGGGCAGCGGTGGGTATTAGTATTTAGATTTCCCTCGGAGGTAATTTTCCACATCAGTTGCCACCCGGTTCCTCCATCGCCGAGGTGCACAGCGCTGTGCTGTATTTATGACGTCCCCATGAGTTTTTCTTGGGTCCTTCTCATCAGTTTGAAGAATGGACGCCTACCTCGGCACTGGTTTGGAGTAAGATAGCTTGGCATAGGCTGGGTGGAAGGGGGCGGAGTCAACACGGAATTCAAGAAGTCCCCGGTAAGGGGTGTGTGTCTGGGGGGAGGGGCATGTCATCCGAGGAGCATTCATTAATCACAGGAAGGGGGTCCACCGGGGGGGGGGGGGGGGGGGGTGCCAACCACCAAAAAAAAAAAAACCACGGGATAGAAAAAAAACAGGGCCGGGGTGTGGGCGCCCCCCCCCCCCCCCCCCCCCCCGGCCGGGGCGC
>JAODKN010000063.1:4876955-4888289 GCA_026774425.1 Petrocephalus zakoni
ATCATGTTTTGGAGGCAAAAAAGTCAACATTTTCAGATCTGTCAGGTGTTCTAATAATTTTGGCCACCACTGTATAACCCAGAAACTTCTAGAAGAATAATTGCTGTTATCAGATTCCCACAAAGCAAAATGATTTCGATCTCACGAGTTCTCTGCATCTTCTGGAGAGAGTTTATACGACAATGTGCAAACGACTGCTTCTCATTAGTGCCCTTCCGGAAGGTGACAGACTCTCTCGCCCATCTCACGACACAGTGGCCCTTGCCGCTGAAGTTGCGTTGTTGCATTTGGCGGCCCGTTCGGAGGTCGCCCCCGGAGGTGCGAAACCGTGGGAGGATGCCATCGGGAATTATTTTCTCTCCGAAACCTGGCTAAATGAGTTTGAGAAGATGACCCTCTGAAAGGTGGATGCAGAGTCGCAATTATCGAGGCAGAGTGTTCCCTGAACGACCTGGGAAAAACCAGAAATACCCCCCCACCACTACCCCACACGGCAGCATCCACATGGCAAACGGCAAACGGGTTTGCAAACGGAGCGGCTTCACGCTGACGACAGAGAGCAGACAGGGAGGGAGTCCACCAGTGACTGACACTTAGCAGAGAACAACGTGGGGTGCAGTATGGAGTTGGGGGGGAGTTCGTTTATGTGGGGGGCCTGTTAAAAAGAAAAGAAAAAGCAATGGTATAATCCTGAATGTGCATGGCCCACAGCAAGAGTGATCCATACATCACCTTTTTCACAGAGTTCCTCCTTTGGTTCTACGCAGGTGAAATGTACCGTAATCACACTCTAGGTTTAATAAAGGAGGAACACTTCGTCACTGTAAGATGACAGCAACCCCTTAGAACTTCAGAGATGCCGCAAGCAATTGTCTGAGAGAATAAACTGGCCATTATGTGTGATTTTAAGGTGTGTCTACAGACAGCCAAAGTGCCTGCTTGCCGTTATTGACCTGGTTCTGTCGGAGAAGCCAGTAACCACAGGGAACTGACCTTTTCCTTAAGCTGTAATGCATATGGGGGGGGGGGGTTTGGCATGAGCAGGTAGAACAGTTTTCACAGTCGACTTACAGCCATGGCGAGGAACAGCCCCCACAGACCCCAGGAGAGCACTGCTGGGTATGGGGACAGCTTCTCAACTTTATGTGGCTGGTTACTCCAGTCAGGTTCTCAGCCAGACCCCATCCTGCACGTCACTCATCTGGTCACAAACATAACGGGCAGTAACAGGCACAGTTCATCAGTCAGACATCTATATACATCTGAGAAAGGGCCGTGGTCAAGGGGCTCAGTGCTGAAGTCATGCTGGGATTTGAACTAGCGACCTTCTGATCCTAGACACAGTGTCCCAAACCACACGCCACTGCCGATTCACACTTACATTTATAGCATTTGGCAGACGCCCTTAGCCCGGGTGACTTATGTAAGTGCTTAAAGACTCCATTCAGACAAGGGTTCAGCTAAAACAATGATTGTTGGTGTTTAATTCATTTATAAAACAGAAAGTGGGGGCCAGAGGAAGCCATGCTGTCGTTTTTACAGCATTGTATTGACAAAAGAAACACACAAAAAAAAAACCCTCCAGATACTCCTCGCCAGTCCTGAGCCACTCTCATTTTTAATGCTGGTGAACATCGGTAATAAAGTGCGAGACCCCGTCTGTGAATCACAGCCAGGACGGAAGCAGGTGTTTGATATGAGGGAGAAGCTCTCAGGTTGGATCCCAGGAACACAGGTTGCTGTTATACTCTAAATACTACACCTAGTTGTTGGAATATGTGGAGAAGAAATCAAATCGGCTCCGTGGCTTGGGATGAAAGTGTTTATGTAACGGCACGCAAACAGTCTTTTGTCTGAAGGGGATGTGAGAATGCTCAAATCGCGGCTTTATCGTAGAATTTGCAGACGAGCTTTTTGAGAGATCGTCAGAGCCGGGCTGCATTATTTAACACACCGCGCGGCGCGGTACAATGAACCGCTGGTTCCTATCCCCACCTCCCCACCCCCCTCAGCTTCAGCTAGATTTGCTTTGCCGCTGCTATAAAGCCAATCATTCGGGCTTTAAGCAGACAAAAGTAGGCCCTAGAAACACACTGCAAAGGGAAACCAAGAGCATGTTCTCTCTCGCTTTGTTTCTATTCAAAACAGAACGTCTTATGCAGCCCGAGACCTGAGGTAAAAATAGCAAACAAGTAGTCAGATACATTAGAGAAAAAAGTTTTCACGAAATCCATCACCCCTCCCTCCTGTACCCCCTTGCCCCAAACTGCTACATATCGTAATAGAATTCCTTCCAATCAGGGTTCATTTTAGGTAGTTTTTAAGAAGGGGGTCATTAGAGGAGCCATAATGCATACAAAGGGACCAACCATATCAGCAGCCAATGATATGTTCTGAATTGGTGAGTGACAGGGGAAGAGGCACTCCAGGAGCCAATTAGCATTTAGTTCCGCTCATTGCCCCTGTGGTTCAGCCCCTGTGTATGCCCCTGCCTGCAATGTTGCAGTTGGCATAAAATTAATATCTAGTGGATAGACTCTGGTACCTCTAATCCACACTCTCTCTCTTTCTCTCTCTCTCTACTTCCGCTCACATGAATCAATCTCTATTACAAAAAAAGGGGGCAGAGATAAGAATTAATCTGACTTACAGCTGGATTTAACGGCCAGTTAAATCACGGCCCCAGAAATAGCTACAGGAAGCACCTGGCTGTATGAGCTGGTTCGCTCTCACTGCCAGATGGGATGAAAAACGATTATCTCTTATGGTACTTGAAAAATCCCCCCTCACAGCTGTTAGTTACCCTGCCATAATTAATTTGGTCCTAAAAAAAATAAGTGTAAGTGCCAGACAGCAGGGAAGCAGCAGATTCGGCGACTGCAGGACAGTGTGGTAATACTTCCAACGAGAACATTTTTGGGGCAATCACTCCACAATGCTCAGCCATGCAGCCATGCAGAGGGAGATTTTCCACTGACCAGAACTTGCTGCCAACTTGTGAAGAGTTTTGGTTTTTGGCCTGTGGTTCACAGCACTACTGAAAGCTAGCAAGGCTGCACAACACCAACAAATTGACGAAGCCTTTGGAAACACTCAGCTGTGCTCTCAACATCATTCATCTCTCACTGTGGGCTAATGGATAAACTGTTAACCTCCCAGGAGACCAGTAGGGGGCGCTCTCACAGCAGCTATGTCTGGGCTGGCTTAAAACTCCCACACTACTGTGGATCGATACCAATTATGTTCTGGTTCAATTTCACAAACTCAGTTTTTTTTAAGACTCTTAAGCGTGGAACGGCACAGCTAATAGATGTGAGGCGGAGGCGGGGTTATATGATCGATGCCCACTACAGGAGCGACGAGGCCGGCTTAAAATAGAGCCACATCGCGGGAGATCCATCAGCAGCCTCAGCGGACCCACCGAAGTTTAAGTTCATTAACACCCGAGGCCCGGCCGTCTAGCGTGCTCGGGGCTGCCAGGGACCCCATTAGCCGTCGACGAGCGCTCTGCGGTCCGCTGTGCGTGGGCCGCACTCTCTGCTGCAACAAAATGAATGTGCCGCACAAGCAGGTACCACGCACTCGGATAGATGCAGAAACATCCGGACACATGCCAAGGGACGCGGAGAAAGGCATGCACACAATTACTCCAGCAGACGCATGCTGTGAGATGGCATAGCAAAGAGTGGCCTGAAGGGGGCGCAGTGGTTAAAAACTAGCATATTATAATGTCAGGATCTGGTGCTACAGCTTTAACAAAATATTATTTATGTGTATATAAAAATCTCATCACACTAGAGGAACTATGTGCCAGACAAAATCTAACAAACAGCTCCACAGTGTGATGCCCGTGTGCAGAGATGAATTTTGACTGATGAACGTCATGCCAGCATAGGCACAGCCACAGGCCAGTCCCTTGTTATCTGCTCACACCTGAAACGAGTACATAGTCGCTAAGGAGACACACTATTCTCACATCACATTGCAGTTTCCATGGCATCCAGTCACTGCTGTTTAATTCTGTTAAGTTTTGAGGACTGGATTGGTAAAACACTCAAGATATTGTCTCAAATATCACAAGTATAAATATAGTTGGGGTGGGGGGTGGGGGGGGTTATACCTTTTCTGTCTTAGAGCAGTTTTCCTTATCCTGCTGTCACATATTGGAGGATTCAGTAAAACATTGTTAAACACTAAAAAGTATGAACATATTATTTAAAACACGGATTTATACATTTTCATTATTTGTTTTTTAAGGATAGACAATAGGATTTTTAAGGAAACAACACATATAGAAAGCTGGTAATTAATTCATCATTGGAAAAGCAAAAACATATCAAAAATAATCTTACACTATTAGTCCATTAAAAACGTGTCTCAAAACCCAGTATCAAGGTGCATTAATAACACGGAACATCTTTCATTTATAATACATCAGTCAGTCTATTTATCTATTAATCTTTATATATTAATCCTGGATAGGGTTGAAGGTTATTTAAAATACATTTAAACCTAAATATTACAAAGAGATTTAGCAATTGGCTGTGACAAAGGCAAGATTCCACCAAGTTCCTCATAATTACATTATTGAAGGTTTTTTTTTTATATAAAGCCCGAAAATCAATGACACTGTACTTTGGCACATTGATGATGAACTTGGAGCTCGGAATTCATCATGCAACCTCAACATGGACAACAGGAATGAAAGTACCTCATTAGCATAGCATTTTTACTTGGTACATATTGCAAGAATCTTTTAGTTGAGTACTGTTCATAAATCATATAACATAAGGCAGCCCAAAAATCACATTCCTGCTTTGGGCGTTCAGTACATCTGGGGTGACCACTGAGTAAGGAGGGTTTTTATCCACAGCAGAGAGGAAAACAGCCTGGTTTGAGCATCGTATCGATACCCTCTGCTGTGTCCAACCTGCATTAAAAAGGTGGAAAGCCTAAATGTGTTCATCTGTGTGCTAAAATAGTTTCTTCATGCTCCAGGGTAATGCTTTATGATAAAATATCAACACAATAGGTGTGGCTCTGTGCAGTGAAAACAGGAGGGAACAGGAATCACTTAACACACGGACACAAACGCCCTTCCTGGCTCAGCTACCTGAGAGCTACGCAATTCAGTTACAGAAATGCACGTTTCCGCTCGGCGTGAGAGACCTCTCTCAACAAGCTGTGGCTCGGAACACGCTGTGGAGGAGGCTGCTCGCTGCGTTACACGGTGCGCTGTGCTCGCCGCAGTGTTTCCAGCTGCTGTGAAAATGCTATCGGCACACGCAAAGCGCGGCTTTCTCCATCAATACTTTGTTTTAATGTGCTCACATCTTTCGCTAGCCACCCCACAGAGATGCATTTTATATTTACATTCCACAAACTAATACTGCTAACGTTCTTTCCAGAAGAAGAGAAATAAACCCAAGACCCTAACGTCTTGTTCTCCGTTTCCAAGCCTGTGTGACTAACACCGTTTCTTATCGACCGACGGGATCGGGCCGATCCATCTACACACACCGGCCCCCCCCCCCACTCCAACCCCCAACCCTCCGGCTCTCCAGAGGAAGTTACCAAGCTGGAATGCTGGCAGCTTCTCCGAGCAGATCTACATGACAGCACCGACAGGGAGACTTTGGACTGGGCACTTTGATCAGCGCTCCAGTCAGACACGCATGTGCTCCCCAAGCCATCGATCCCGGGAGGTGACCGCAGCGCAACCTCAGGCTTCTGATGGAGAGCCTGAAGTTACAGTGAGAGGAAGATGGCAGCTTCATCCAGCCTTCCCCAAACCACCCCACCCCTCAGTTCTAGCACGTGCTCCTGCCCCAGGCTCCTAGCATTAAATCTGCCTGGTTCTGTCCAGTTCAAAGGTGCCATCACAGGATATTAGACCTGAATCTGACTCCTTTTTTGGCACCTTAAATATTAAGTAAACATACAGTCGCCTTGGGTAAGGGGGCAGAATTAGATCCGGGGTTCCTCGCCAAGATGTCACGCGTCTACGGAACCGAACCGAACTGTGAGAGAGATGCGGAGCTGCTCTGCTCTTAAACCTCATCATCAGCTTTAATTAGGAGCTAAAATATAATAACCATAAAAGCAGAAACAGAAATATTGACTGAAGCTTTTTGCTAAACTGCCAGCAAATTCCACTGCGCTATAGCAGCGATTTAGTTAAATTCATTCAAATAGTCATTTATTTTTCCGAGGTTAACCCACGTAGCGATTCTGGTGAACCCCTGCGGTGCGTTAGAAATTGTTTCGGAAGCACAGAGCGAGAGCAGAACTCACATCCTTTCCTGAACCACAACTGGAGAATCTACTTTCTAATTAGCTTTATATATTATTAAGGCATATAAGGAGCTTTAGGGTACGCTTCCCTTTTCATTTCGGGCACAGAAGCTCATTTTATTCCAAACGGAGGCTGCAGGCAGCCCTGAAATGGCTCTATTTTTGTATAATACCCACACTGTAGTGAAAGAGCACAGCTCGGCACACCAGGTTGGGGTGGAAACAGGCTGCACTTCCTGGAAATGCTGCCTTAACACGAAACGTGCTGGCAAGCATTTACCCAGCAACCTTACAGATCTTGAAGATGCTCAAGGGGATATTTCTGCCATTCACCCCCGCCCCACCCCGAGTCAAACGTCAGCAGAAAGTGGTCCCCATAAATGGGTCTCTCAGCCTGAGTACAACTCACATCCCTCCAGGTGGGAGGGGGGGGGGAGACTGATTACCACCAATTAGTGTCCACGCCTGGTTCAGTTTCTTTATTAACTCCTCTGCCCTCACTACTGCTTCTCTGTGGGCTGAGTGTTATACACCTTTCTGTTCCTACCTGCTCCAGTCTCTCCCTGCTCCTGAACCCTTCCGTTCGTCCTCTGCTGATCACCCCTCACTCTTCGTGCCTCCGTAGGACTGATCCCCCTGGCTTCTGACCCTTTTGGACTCGTGACCATGACTATGATCTTTACCTAATCGATTCGAGTACCATTTGGCTGATCCGGAAAATAAAACCTTTGCGCTCCACGTTTCGGGTACCCAAGTCACTGTCCTGGTCGGCTCTGACACCAACTATATTTATAGGTCAAAGATATCATTTCTTAATGTCACTTTAAGATTAAGACTGACTTTATTGATCCCAGGCGGAGATGCTGGTGCATACAGCAGCAGGAACGTGGTGCTCAGCAGAACATACATACACAGTAGTGGCAGACAGGCAAGATGCAGAATGCAAATGACGTACTGCAAACAGATCAAAAAGGTACACAGTACACGGATAAAATATCCTGAAGAAACAGAATGTTGAAATTCTTTAGCAATAAATATGTATCCAAAGATAATAAATTAGCACTTTGGATGAAAGGCATCACCTAAGCGACTGAACACTCAGGGGCTACATCACAGTTCGCCCTCGCCATGAGCGCGGAACGTCTGCCGCCAGCCTGCGATCTTAACACCAGTGCAGAGTGTTTTTGGCAGATCATATCGGCATTTCAGATGACAGCCCGCAGCTTAAGTGTTTCTTGGGATGGGGCTCTGAGCAGAATGGGGTCACCCCCCCACCCCCATGAAATCACTCTGCAGGGTGGTGTCACACCGGCGGAACAGTCCCACCCTCCTCAACATGTGGAATGAGGTGCAGGAGCAAGAGAGATATATTCCCACCCCGGTCACATGCCCAATACCGTCCGAGGCTCTCGAGCGCGTGGTCTGGCTGGAACTGCACAGACAGTTTAATCAGGGGGGCATTTTAATATTCAGACTAAATCTGGAACAACACAAAATACCAGACGGATACAGAGGACCTTGTGCGTGCAGAGAAAAACTTTTTCCTCGCCATGTAACACATTATGTGTCTTTGGGGGACGTCTTGTTCGTTTATTGAAAGGAGAAGAAACACCTGCCAGACTCCCTGAACATTGCAATTCATCTCCCAGAGCTGCCCAGATCTCCGTGAACAGTGGGACCACCCGTCACATGGTGTTCGATAATAACGGATGCGGACCAATCACGCTCCGGAGTGGCAGGGAGCAGTTACCCTCCAATCAGAGGTCTGCTGAGAATTCCCACTGGGCCGCCGCATGATTCCGGCATGTGGGAACCGGCCCAGAGCTTGGGTCCTGGCTGAGGATGACGTACCACCTTGTCCTTCAGAACATCATTTATCTGGCAGCCTTGCTGGATAGAGACAGGCAGACAGACGGACAGCCAGATGATCCTAAAAATAAATGAATGAATCTATAAACAAACAAACAAACGGGCGTCCCTGGGGTGAGGAAAAAGACGCGGCAATTGGAGGGCGCAGCAGGACATGTCGGTGATTAACACTTGCCTTTTTGGGAGGCGTGTATAAATGTATAATTAGAACATAAAAAGGTCTGAAGGCTCTACTGCATTGCCAGGCTTCCAATTAATTCCAATTCATTTATATGGGCATTTCATTCCACTCGCCTCTCATTACGCTGGCTCTGCACAGCCAAAAATAAAACCCTTATTTCTTCAGGAAAAAACACGAGCCCACTTCGCCGGCTTGGGTGGGCTACATGCAGCATGTGGCTGCCCGCCTCCCTAACGCCCCGTGTCACGGGCTTGTCAGGGTGAAAGCGGGAGACGGCGGCGGCTGCAGTGCCGGGTGCGCTCGCAGGAGTCGGGGCGACGCGGTCGAAGAGCACAGCGCCCCCTTGCTCTGTTACTGTTACATCGCAGGCAGTTTGGGGAGCTGGGAAAGAGTGCAACTCCTTATGCTGCACAAAACAGTGAGGGGAAGAAAAGTTATGCTATTCTGGTCCCTTTTCATTAAGCGGCATCACGACTCATCTGTTACATAAAGGATTAATAACCGCTGCGCGTGTGTGCATCCTTAAAGCGGCAGAGACTTATGAAACATGGAGCCGGATCATGCGCACAATGCGTGTTTTATTCAATAAAAAGGCCAATGCAGATGAAAATTGAAATAACGTAAGCTTCTGACTTACTTTAGACTCACTAACTTTGCTGCAGGACAATGTGCATGACTGGACCCCCCTCGACAGGATGTGCGGACCTGCTCCTGGCTGACATGAATCAAACATGGCACCTAGGGGAAGCACAGACTGACATTCCAACGTCCAGGTCCAGAAGCTCCATCTTAAAATTCGCATTGGGCCATTTGGGTCCTATTACATTATATAAAACAGACAAGGGTGCCTTTTAGGGGTCAAAACACTGTGTCCCGGCCCGTAAAACAGCCTCTGCACCACGAAGGCCAATGACAGGAAGGGAAACCGCACGTAATTGGAGGAAGAAGCCACAGGTTTACAAAACAAGCTGAAAATCAAGAAGGTCAGAGATGTCAGTAGCTGCAAGCTCTTAGAAGAGTTTCTTAGCTAATTAGAAGGACGGTGACCCACAGGGGCAGAGCAGAGGCGGACAGGCAGACTGCATGTCACCATAAGACTTTGTAAGTCGGGTACAGGTGTAATCCTCCACAGTCCCGGCCTCACCACGGTGCCCCAAGAGAGACGCGTCTCGGAAAGGTCGCCATTCCCGCGGTGCTCGCTTAATGAGACGCACAGGTGCCAGCGCACGTTTCGACGCAGCCGCGGAAGTCAGCTGAACACTGCACCAGCAAAGGGACATATTTCCCCAGAATGCACAGCACCCCAATTAGTAACAGTTTGTTTCTGCGTCGAGCCTACGCCGTGACCTACACCGTCATGAGCGTGCTGGTGTGTCTGTGTGGCCCCCCCGCGAAACGTTTGGTGATACATCATTTTGGATGTTACATTTATTGTCACCCCACCCTGCGATATATTCAATTGTTGAAACAGCACAAAAACAATCATTTATCAAAAGTATCCATTTATCGAGTCCTGGTCATAGCTGTGCTGAGCTGTGTATAGTGTGCCAAATTTGTCCCGTAGACAAATTTGGTTGAGTTTCTACAAAGTAACTTTTTAAGCCTTTTCCCTTCTAAACTTAGTATCTACGCTGCTTTTTACTTTAAGTCTTGTAAAGTATGAATAAAAATAATGGAAGTATGAGAAATTGGCAGCGTCATCCTGAGCGCTGCGAGGACCTGTTGCTATGATGCACATTAAGGGTTCTTTCATACTGGATATAAATAGCGCTTCAGTTTCAGCAGTATAAGTACACCGGGATGTACACTTTCTTTGCTCCCATTAAAAAAATAAATAAATGCTACCAAGCAGACCAATCACAATTCTTGCGGCCTGCATTGCCGCGAGGTGTAGATCGTGGAGTCCCCGGCTGTGCTATACTTATGGTGACGCAGAAGTAGAAAATCAGCCTTAAGACATGGATCTCCTTAAAGAAGAAACCAAACTTCGGTTACTGAAAGGCAGATAAAGGCGGGGTTTAAACAACAACATTCACAGGGTAACCCAAAATGATATTTTTGTCCTAGTTAGTCAATATGACCAGGGAAAGCCATCTTCCTCCAACCAGGGAAAAAATGATTGTGATCTCCTAGATCAGTACAGGCAAATCATAATGGAATTTCTACCAGCCGTACTTCCCTAAATAAACTACTGCAGTCACATTAACGGGCAATTATCCTTCTGAAACCCAAATGCTGTAATTACTGTGCGTGACACTCATCTCCCCCTAGAGGGCGATATGGTTAACGAGGTCAGCATCGGCCAGTAATTCAGTTAGCATGTGGAATATTTCTATCTGACATAACTGCCCCAGAGAAAGCACTACAGGAAAGTGCCTCCTATCCCTATGACTGTGCTCAGAAGCACTGTGGCGAGTAATACTCAGATGGGTATGGCGCGGCACACAGGGGTAAATTTCTGTGAGTAATGCCACAGACTACATGCACAGGTAAAAACCGATGGAAACCCTATATAGGCCCAGACAGAGCAGAAACCCATAAATAAAATGGACAGCCATATCCAACCTCAGCCCCCCCCCCCACCCTCATCACTACCCCCACCCCATTCCCCAATTTTCCGGTGGGAGAACCTTCATTGCGGTCCAGTTAATGAATAATAAATTTTAACACATTCAAATGTATTAAGCAGTTATTCTGATGCATGTCAAAGGAGATTTTCAGTCAATGGCAACTTTTATAACTATTCTTATAATCAGCACATTCCCTAAGAACAGCTAACTGCTGATTACCATGACTGCACAGCACAGATCCCCAGCAGTGCTGGAGAGGTTCAAGCTCATAAGCCCACTAGCAGGACACAAAAGCGTTCAAATTAATCAAGGCATAAGGTTTGGTTTTGAATTTGCGGGATCATCACCTGGGGGGGGGGGGGGGGGGGGGGGGGGGGGGGGGGGGGGGGGGGGGGGGGGGGGGGGGGGGGGGGGGGGGGG
>JAODKN010000063.1:4894696-4914521 GCA_026774425.1 Petrocephalus zakoni
CCGGCTCGCACCCCCGGATTCACGGTCTGTCATCATTCGCTCCCGGGGGGAGCCACCTGGCAGCGGAGCGAAGGAGTGTCAGCCGGCCCGCGGGGGCTTTCGTTGCCGACACCACATTCACAGTGGAGCCGCACGCACCCCCCCACAAGGACCTGGCCAGCTAATAAACGAAAACAGACTGTTTCCACCTGAGGCCTTGTCGACTTGAGCAAGTAATATCAAATTCAATTTGAGTTCCAGTGTTTCTGGGGGGGGGGCAGAGACATGGAGCAATTCCATCCATCTTCCAACCGCTTATCCCAAGCAGGGTCGTGGACAGGGCCTGGAGGCCCGGGCATACATGGAGCCCAGGGCACAGACGTAGATGAAGTGGAGCATCCTGGATGCTATGCTGGTCCATCACAGAGCAGATACACATGCAAATCACACTCCATTTAGAGGTAAGAATCAGCCTAACTGCACATGTTTAGAGGGCGGGGCATATTAACTCAAAGGTGAGATCTGAGTCCTCCAACACAGGGGTGTGCACTCATTGCATCTTTGGATGGCTGAGAAAGTTCCTGGAAGGTTGATACCCATGGCGAGTTTCACTTAAAGCAGTGCAGGCTACCTGCCCATCTGCATTTCAGGACCTCTTCTACAGAGCACTCACGGGCCAGACCTGAGAATTTCATTTTGGCGTTGTGTGTTGTTGGGCGAGGGGCCGTCACGCTGTGGGCACGCTCAGATGTCAGATCAGTGTCCCGATGCAGCCAGGTCCCTAGTCGTCCAGGCTGGATGTTGGCAATATAAGCTCTGTTCAGCCTCACACAACAGAAATATTCCACAGCGATTATAAGGGACGAGTCACAAAAAGGAGAAGGGTGACAGTAGTATATGTTGGGGGTGGGGGGGGGGGGCACTCTACAACCCCCCACTCCTTACTAGGAATATACAATCATAAAATGAAAGGCTTTGCAATTCACCCGTTTCAGTTTTCACAACAAAGAGCCTAGAGAATGAATCACGGTCCTTATGATCTCCGCAGGTTAATGATCACTGAGAAGCAGCAGAGGCAATAAAAGCAAAAAAAGCCAACAACATGTTGGAAGTTTAGCCGGGTTCCTTCTCTTAGGTAGGATAATAATCGCGCGGAAGTTTCTCTGAAGATCAAAACACAGCACGTTTGCGATCTGCTGCAGAACAGACAGCATAACATCCACTGATCTCATCCAACACCTGTAACAGCTGACCTGTTGACGCATTTCCCCTGGGGAAAAAGGGAAATGCATGAATCTGTCAAATCACACACACACACACACACACACACATACACACACACACAAAACCCCAGCCGTAACCTTAACCATAAGTAACCAAACCAAATACAAGACTTTTGGCATTTTTAGTTTTTTCTATTGCATTCACAGCTTTTTATAAAATTTAGAGGTTATCCAAATGGGGACCTGAAAAGGTGTCCCCAAAAGTATGGAAATTTCTGTTTTTACCACACTTTGGGGACATTTTGGTCGTCAGATGTGATCTATGGACCCCCACCCCACCCCACCCCACCCCACACACACACTGTATGAGTATATAAAGCCCTTGGGCGTTCCGAGCGTCTCGGGGAAGCGGCTCCCCATGGCTGCTCTGTACAGGACGCTTTCGGAGGGCTCGATACCATCGGCATGTTAACAACCGGGACAGCCGGATCCTTTCCCAGGGTGTGATGGATTTGCTGCCGCCCGAGTCGCGGCTGTCACGGCGCGGGGGGAAATTACGGCTGCTTCAGGTGACAGTCACCGATGCACGCCAGATATCAGCCTGACATATTGCTGAAGACGCGTCAGACAAGCTTATTTACGATCGCGCCATTCAGCGACATGCCTCCTAATTAAAAGCCCCGACGTGTCAGCGCCATCTGGCCGCTGTAATTTGCTGACAATGTATTACGACCCAAATCGGTTGCGTTTTGTCTCCGTTTTTTTTTCTCCTCGGTGCCTTAATCACCAACTAAATGGTAAATGTCACGCTGCGACCCAAATTGTGGCTAATTTTATTCATATGCGTGCCTAAATATCAGAGCTGGCGATCAATGCTCTGCCTTGCAGGATTTTGGCATGGGGGAATATTCAGTGCAATTATTCAGCAGATTGATGTATAATTAATCCAAAGTCATGGCAGCTGGAATTATTACCTATGTGCTTAATCCACCGGGACAAAAAATGAAATACTAAGAGCAGTCAGACGTAACCGTGTGATGATTAATTCGGGGAGGCAACGCAAATCCTGACAGTGACCGGATTCATTTACTGAAACAAACAGGGCAGTTTGCTATTTCCACATGTATAAATGCAATATATAGCGTTTGTCAGTAGGCACAATAAGTCATTATTATTGAACGTTACATTTAATATGGCCTATAATCATGACATTTCCATAAATCTCATTGTTATTAATTAAGTTTGTTTGGGGATTCGGTTTCCATCATAATGTGCATTACTTTCCATAGGAACGGTGTTTGCAGTGTCGCACTTACCGTACTTATAGTTCAGACAGGCAGCCTTCCCAAAACCCAATTATAACCTTATGACGGCAAACAAGCATCTGTTCTTGTGCGCTTGATAACAGGAAATTGCTCTTGGGATGCGGGTAGCTTCCATAGGCCCCCGATAACCAAGCGCTTCATCGCCGTCCGAGCGCATCTAAGAAGAAGCTTTGGGCCGCTGCAAAAGTCCTTCGAGTGACCGCGATCTAGCACAAGCGATTACGCGGTGCAGTATCATTTTACGCTTTATTGATAATCATTATAACCATCACCAACAACGGCAATGTAGCATTTTTATAACAACATTTAGCAGCAGTAATTCAAAGCTAAAAATAAAGTCGATCCTGGTCTCTTGATTGAAATTATTGAAATCAGGTTTCATCCTTATCTAATTCCCCACAATACGCCCTATGTTTTCTTCCCCAATTAACTGAACGACAGGATATAATTATTAGTACAAATGAATCGTGAGCCCCCAAGTTCCGGCAGGGAGGCTGAATTCGGCACAACACCGGTAAAAGCGATTATTCTCGTTTGGATTTATACAATAGCGCCACCTGGCGGACACATCTGGTCATTCTACATCGGAGTGACGGAGATACCGATCAACTTGTTGCCGTGACTTAACAATCTAAAGAAAACACTGGTTTTTATCTCTGTACTTAAGTAATTCCCAGATGCCCGTGTGTATACAAATCGAGCGTCTCCGTGGTAGCCTCGATCTTCGGCGGCGCAGCGGGACCCCCGCGTCCTCATTGGGTAACGCAGCGCCGATAACCTCCTGGGTCACCCCGAGTGCGAGCGTGTGGCGCCGTCGCTGCTGCCGACCGCGCCGCAGATGCTCCTCGGGGACTTACAAATGCATTGTGCTGATTATCAAGTCTCTACTGAACGGGGGCGGCTTATCTGACTACGTTATATCAGACAGCCAGCTGATAAAGAACTGCTGGTATTACAGTTATGGTTGGTGGAATCTATTTCAGAGGGCAGAGACACTTTATTTATTACGCGTAGTCATGAAGGTTATTTCCCTGCAATGGTCAGTTTTATTGTCGTTTTATTTTCCCAGGCGAAAACTCTCCTTTCCTGCAAATCAATGCAGGAAATATACTACTATTTAGTGAACTCACATAAATTTAAAAATAATATATATCATATATAATATGCAGAATTTGAGCCCCTGCTGGGAAGGACGGGTACTGCACCAGTGTCAGGAGAAAGGCCAATCAGCATAATGCTCTTTACACCCATAATAAAACTGCTACCAAAATAACTACCGGTCATGGCAATGCATTCTTGATGCACTGAAAATCACCACAATCTGCCACACACTGACCCCCATAGCCCACCGTTTTTCTCGAACACAAGCTGTAGTGATTTGTTTTCATTTGGTGTAGTCTATACAAAACTGACACGCGCGAAAAGTGAGAGTGATCAATTGCGAACACACCACAGCGAAAAGGATCTTACGCATTTGATCCAGAAAGAACATTGCGAAAACTGGGCAGCCAATTCAGCGCCCGGGAACAGCACCTTGACCCAGACGCCTCAGTAGTAGTAGCTCGCTGGTCGGGAATTCGAACCAGCAACCTTTACAATCACGAGCGCGCGTCCCTAACCATTAAGCCACCACTGCTCCATACGCACACATGCATAAATATGCTTTATATATATATACACATATTTTAAATATGATTAGACAGTTCTCAAGCGAGTAAATGTGCAGCCGGTGGGCACTCGGAGGGCAGAGCCAGTAAGGACACTGAATCTAAATTGCATCCGCTGTCTTAGGTAGGTAAAGTGCACAGATGCCCCAAGGAAAGTGCCGTAAATGAGCATTAGACGCTACTGGCGGGATTACTAACGCATCCGCGAGGAAGAACTTATCAGTCTTCTTTAAAGGGTTCCTTAAGTGGTGGAGCTCATCAGAATCGTCCACTGTAATAATGCGGTTCTCTGAAGTGGCCAATTTTGCGGTCGCACTGAATTCCCGAGACCTTGGCATGAAGAGTCGGAGCGCCGCAGTGAGATTCAGGATTATCTTTAAATACGTTAAAATAAGGTAATAAATGAAGGTGCTAAAGAAATTAGAAAAAAATGTCGGTGACGGAGAAGTTGATCGCAGGGACAGCACTGGTCTTTTTAAGACAGTGTAAGATTTTAAAGCATGCAATTCGTTTGATAAAACAGTTGTTAAAGAAACGAACAATGAACAGTCCTGCAATGGCGCAGTGCCGTAATTTGGCTAACATTCAATCACCATGAAGTATTAGTTTCCCCCACTGTTAAATTTAAAGCGGGGATCATAGAAATTAATTAAAATTGAATGGTTCTTATTCAGACTCTTCGTTCACTCTGAATATAAAGAAACTTTACTTTGTTTCAATATATAAAACTGTTTTTGTGCTATTTCAGTTAAACTGAAATAATCCGGTTTCGCAGTCAGAAGGCTTTAAATAGCCCTAATACAATACGGCTTTTTCATACAATAGGCCTATAGTGTTTACCAAAGTCAAATAACAGGATTTCAGTAACACATAACTGGAGATAATGCATTGCAGGGAAAGGGTCGTTTTTATCCCAGTTTCAATATACAGCATTTATAAGGAGGAAAAAGTAATTTCCGGAAATTGTACTTTTCGGGAGTGAAGCGCATAAAAAGAGCATAGATGTTTGAGAGGGTCCCGTGGAGCATAGCAGGCCCGTTATTACAGACGGAGACAGAGCGGTCCCGTCCGGTCATTTACATTAAGCTATTGTAAGTATTTATTGGAGGCAGTTGCGTGAAAGTAGCCGCCTGTGCCTCTATCCACCGAAGACAATAGTCTCTCTTCTGTTAAATAAAATGTTCATTTTTAAAATGTTCATCACATAACTGGACTTATTAATTTGGTGGCATTTTTATAAAATCGTAAAATACGTACTCTATGTGGCAGAGAATTCGCAAATATTACTGCTATATCACAGTAGGGGGCGCTGTTGTACGGGATGCCGTGCTCGGGAGCTGTCTAGTGCTGAAACCGACAAACTAGGAATGACTGCTTCCATCTCCACAAACTAGGCGAGCCTGGAGTATATCCCACCAAGCACCGCGCGCAATGCAGACGACACCCTGGTCAGGATTGTAGTGAATATAAATAAATTGTGTGCTTTGTTTGATCTGATGATCACTGTCCCTGAACCAATGTTACTCCTAACAATATATTAGGTCGTATTTATGCTGTAACCTAATTTCAGATTTCACTGCTACTCCCACTGGGTAGATCTAAGGTGAATATTTTATTTTCACAACCCTACATTCTGTATGATATCTTCAGCTTTCGGTTTTGGCTTTAGTATAACATGTTTTATTTCAGTATCTAGTGGTTAATTGTTGTATCTTAAACTGGATGATATACAAGACATCATACATACATGTAAATGTAACAAAGTACTCCACTCAGGGATTTTAATATTAATTACTTTTATTAACCATGTTTTAAGTACAAAAATATAAAACTGAAAATGAGTAAAAAAAAGAATAAGACGTAATGAATAAAATTGACTTATCTACGAATGTGAAAATCAACATATACCATCAAATACGATAACCTGTCGACCCAAACTGTGAGGCTGGTGTGGAATGCATATGTCCAGGCTTCAATGTCCTAGAATCATTGCTCTCAGTCGCAAAGAGACTTAGTTAGACACAGAAACACAGTTCCAGACCGACACCAGAATGAAAGGACAAAGACATGCTGTCCAAAAGGCACGTACAGTCTGGGCTCTAACACCTAACATTAAAATGTGCCAATAAATACTCAGTAGGCGCACTTAAAGCAAAACTAAATCATTCTACTTTCATTTCGAACACGCCAAAGAGGTAGTAGGTTTCAGATGCATCTCATTACATTAAGTTTCTTGCGAGTATCAGGACCAGATTTAGATGATCGGTGTCCATTTTGTACCAGTCGAGTTTTATTCTTCTTTCACGAACATGAAGTAAAGATGTCTGTCTCCAGCTTGACATGAAAACAGACTAAGTGCTCACAGATTTCCCTTCACTCTCCGGCCAGTGATATACCACACATCAAGTTATGAGTAGCACGTAACTTCAGTACAGGACATACAGCATAAAGAACAGCAACCCTAATCATATAAAAATAGTATCATACAAAATGCTTCTACAAATAACGCTATCACTATTGGTTTGGTCCATCAGATACGAAGCTAAGCAAAGACCTATTTTGTTCATGTTTCATCACGTATGGCTTATTTTCTTGCCTTTTCTGCTACTATGCGAGTTGCACGGTGGAATCCAGTTCCGCTGGAGATCCTGTCAGACGGGGTAGTTCTCGGCAAAGTCCCCCTCTAGGTCCGGAGAAGATGCAGATGATTGCTATGACAATATGCCATACACGGTCGTAGGGTAAGTCATGGACTTATTTCAGTACATGGATTCTTCAGCAAGCTCATCTGCATAGAGAAGCAGGAGAAGAAGAGCGTGAGAAGATATGACCACATTAAGAAGAAACAGGAGAATGTTCACGTCAGGCATATTTACCAACCTTGCTGGAGGCTGCTGTACAGGTAGTGGCTGAGTTGATGCAACTCATTTCCGTCCTCGTGGCATCCGGGCCTCACCAGGCTGGAATCTAGTGCAGGGTGCATGCTGGGAAATTGGTCCAGGGAGGGTTCCCCCACCAGGGTGGTGAACAGGGCTGCAGACTGGGAGATCGAGGCATCCAGGGACTGTCCCCCATCCTCCGCGTGGCCCACTATGGAATCTAGGTCTCGTAAGATGCTGTAGATGACACCTTCATCCAAGATTGGCTCGAGTCTGGGTGGGTGTGAGTTCACGTCTGGCCAGTCGCAGGGGGGCACCAGGGTTTCGCTGGGGGCGGAGGGCTTACCATTTCCTGGGGCCAAGCCCCCGTTGCGGTACATGTCAAAGCTGGTAAGCAGCGAGGAGATCTGCCGGGCCAAGACGCTAATTTCAGCCCTCTCCCACTCGCTGTACTGGAAACGGCAGTCGGCTGTGGGTGAGGGGTCAGGGGTCAGCACAGGGGCATCCGAGACGTCCTGATGGACTAGGAAAGGGGTGTCTCCCCCTGGTGGTGGGGTGGAGAGCGCGAAGTCATCAGGATGAAAGGCACAGTCTGACGAGCTGTCGGCCACGTCCAGCCCCTGCAGACAGTCTGGGACCAGATGACTTCCTGCAGTGCAGCCGGAAAACTCATAAGAGGGTGATGAGCAGGACTCAGGCGACTGAGCCACAGCGAAATGGCGGAGGCCAAATGAGGGATCCATTGCGGTCTGGAGAGGATCCGAGGCAGGGAAGTGGTCCGAGAGCCCTGAAAAAGCACCCTGGCCAGAGAGGTAGGGGGGAGAGCTCTCCGGAGGGGAGAGCACAGCCTCGGCATAGCTGTAGGCATCCAGGAGGAAGTCGGACGGGCAGTCCTCCTGTGTGGTTGGAGAGTGGGACGAGGCTGGGCTGTAGGGAGGCGTGGCAGGGAACACAGTGCTGCTCGACAGCACCACCTGCTGGCCGCTGTCTTCTGTCTGGTTGGTGCAGATCAGGTAGCAGGCATTGGTTTCGGAGACCCGGCTTGCCTTTGGCTGGGGCTCCTCTGTCACACAACAGGCGTCCCTCTCCCTCTTGAGGACCTTGGTGGCGCCATCTCTGTGACACTGGGGGGCGTCAGAGTGCGATGGCTGAGACTGTTTCAGAAGGAGGGGGGTGAAGGAGCTGGAGGCATCGCTGTAGATCCTCTGTTTCAGGAAGGTGGCCTCTGTTTCGCTGAAAACAGGTTACAGAGCCACTGATAAATGTTCCACTCGCCTTCGTCATAATATGATACAATTATCAGGCATCTTTTCATGTTCAGTTACATGTCTTTCTTACCTGACAATGTAGTTCATGCAGCTCACTTCCTGTTTCCCAGAATCCTTTGTGGCTCGAACATATAGCCACACCCAGGAGAGGTTCCTGTGTTGTAGTCTGATGACCATCTCGACCAACATGCTTTCATCACCTTCCACTGCAAACCAAAGAGAAAAACATTTAATGATGCCATCCACAAGCTACCTTATTGCTACACTCTAAATAAATGTCTTAACCACAATATCGCTATCAGGTGATGTAGTTAGACTGTTTCTGCTTGATTTTTTTCTGCAGTATAGTAGTCAGATAACAGTACTTACACAAACTCTTGTGTCTTGATGCACACGAGGAAAGATCTTCTGGGTGAAGCAGGCCATACCAGGATCGACCAATCACCTCGCCCGCTAAGTAGCCCAGGTGAAACAGCAGGCTGTAGGAAAGGTGGGAGGAATGTTTGAGATAATACCACCAGGATCCTGGCCACAAGCTGCAATGCCTGATTTCATCCGGGACGATGCGTGTGATGCTCACCTCTCAGGCGCGTAGGTGAAGGACATGTCAGGCCCGTGGAGCGTCCGGAAGGGCTCCGCGGAACAGCGGGGGTTAGCGTCCCGCCAGCGATCGGCTGTGGGGGTGCAGAGGGCCACGAAGGCCACGTCCGGCTCCTGGCCGGATGAGGAAGCATGCGGGGCGGGCCGGAAGTGGCCCCGGACCAGCATGGAGCAGCTGCTGCCGTGCCGGAGCCGGAACGCCTTGGACATCAGCATGCGGCACACGAAGGTCCTCTCTGCTGGGGATAGGAGACATCGCCGTGGTGACGAGGGGATGCTGATGCAGCAAGGCTTCATTCATAGCAAGCATGCCGTTATAGCCAATGAAAGCCTTCAGAATGTGGCTATTATGTATTAGATTCTTACTATTATATCACTGTTTTGTTATTTCTTGCTCTTAGGACTTAAACCTTCCCTAAACTGCATTTTAGAACATGGGAGTTTAACCTGCAGATTGCTGCTTTAATATACAGTAACTTGTTAACAGTACAATGTGTTTTAGGCTTTAAAAACATTAGTTTGATCATTCAAGATGAAAACAAAAGCAATGTCTGCTTTTCCTGGGGGTTTCTGTTACCTGTTTCTGGCAGAGCCTTAGTCTCCAGGTTAGATTTCACGATCTCCACATCTGCATTGTCCACCATGTCATAGATAGTGTCTCCCTGAAGCACGTCCACCTTAAGCGAAAGTGAAAATATGTCAGTCTTAAGCAAAGACAACATGTCAAATACATTAATTATTCAGCCTCAGAAGTATTACACGAAAATGAGAATTTAGTTAAGTATACAGAAAAGAATTTGAGGTTGTTTAAGACCTCTGTTTGTTCCACTTACCATTGAGTAGCCCAGGTAATCGGCCACATTCTCAGAAACATAAATCAGCTTCCCCTCTTTGGAGGTGGCCACTATGAAGCCAGACAGGGCTTGCAGGAAGTCCTCGTAGGGCAGGAAACAGCCGGGTCCATCAAGCTTCAGCTCTGATATGGAGGAGAACCAGCGGAATTAGCCAAGCCCACGGACGGCACAAAGGCGACGAGAACGTGCGCGCAGCCGGCTCAGCGTACCTCGGAAGAAGACTGACTTCCGGATGAAGGTACAGATGGCTGACATGGAGTGCAGGTAGGACAGCCGCTCCTGGTCCTCCAGCGAAATGGGCAGCAGGGCCCGCATGCTCCTGATCTCGCTGTTGATGTGGTCGCGACGGGCCTTTGATGCCCCCTTGGTGGACCTGTGTGGGACCAGCATGTCATGTGACGACCGAGGGACTCGTCCCACTAATATTGCCAAATCAGAGTAGGACAGGGTGCCTCCCCTGCCCAGAACAGACCAGTCTCCCCCCAGCACTGACACAAATGTCTATTCTTCCTGGAAGGTGGTCCAGGAAGGCAGGCTAGCACCCCACAGTCCCAAGCTGGGCTACAACTTCAGTACGGTTGGGAAAACGGGGGTGGCTTTGGTTCCTAAGAACACCCTCCGAGCCAGAAAGCCCCCCGGCAGGGTGCAGTACAGACTCACACTGATGTGGTCAGCTTTTTCAGAGGCTGCCGATTGTATGTATTGGATGCCATGAGTGGGCGTCACTGGTGTAGCGCCGGGACAGCCTTAAAAGGAGCCCCGGACCTGATGTCACGTTTACGATGCGAGTGACGCGCCTCCAAGTCTCCCTCATCCAAGTAGCCCTCGTGTCCCAGTTTTGCCCAGGAGAGGAACAGCTCTGAGTCACTGTGATTTTCAAATCATTCATCTAAGACGGCCAACACAGCATATCCCCACAGCCTCAAAGTCTCTTATTTTCAGGCACAAATTACCACCATTTAACTGGTCTGGGCTGATATGAAACAAGTCAAAGCATGAATAGTCTGTGAGTCATAGAAAACAAGAACCGCCAGTACGCGAGATTCTGATAGCGGTGCACCGCCTATGTGGGGGTACACACACTCACCAGACCTGATACAAAATCTGAACACCCACTTTAAGCGAAGCAACACAATCAGTTGTAACTGTTACGTTACAGCGGTGCGGGTTTTAAGACGGGCGGTTTCGGCACGCCCGCTAGGGGCAGCCTCTCTACCTCGAACCCGCGGACTCACCGAAAGCGCTTGCAGGAGACTCTTCGGGTCGCGGTGCAGCACCGGGACGAGCAGGGCGACTGTCCGGGCTTGTCGCTGATCGGACCGTGGCAGGACTCGCAGCACACCGTCATGTTCTCGCTCTCTCTCTGTCTATCTCTCTGATTGCCATTAAGCACCAAAGTCGGGGAAAAACAAATAGAAATAAAAGAACAAATAAATATAAATAACATGAAAAACGACTCTGTTATAATATCTGTTGCATTTTATTAAAATATTTCCCGCAGAAAAAAAACATTACATTGAGAATTAGCATCCTGAAATAACTAAAGACACCGGTACTGAGCATCAGTAAAAATACTACTACTAGTCTGCATAGCTGCATCCGAAGATGAGTTAGGAAGCAGCAGCAGGAGCAGGAGCAGCAGCCGCGGACGGAGCCCCTTACCTTCGCAGGAAGGCTGCCCCGATGCCTCTCTGTCCTGCCTCCGGCGTCGCCGCCCTTTTATAGCCCGGCTCAGGATTAACCTGATACCTTTGTTTTAAAATCTGGCGGTGCGTAAGAGGGGGAAAAAGCGGCCAGTGGTACTTGTTGTGACGTAACGACAGCTGACGGAGGGATATTTTTAGTTACCCCGACTCTAAAAATAACCCCACTCAGACTCCGAGCACCAGCTCCCCTCGCAGAAACATAGCGGGCCGGCGGCCCCGGTAATAAAAATGACCACCGCTCTTATGTGCAGGATCGCTCCAAAATGCGGTCATAATGAGCAGCTCCTCACCTGCCCGTAGGAAGCCGCACGTATATATGTATCAAAAGAGGGAGGCAAATCAAGAGCGATCAATCATGGTAATTCGCCGGTAAACTCTGATCAGGAGTTAAAACAACAAGTCGCCTTGGCTCGTCGGCTTAAGGCAAACAATCAGCGGCCACGCAAGATGCATGCGAGCGAAAATCGTGAGTTAGTTAAGGACACGAGTGTCGAGTAAAACAATATTGTTGCTGCGGGTCCAGTTTCATGAAATAATTTAGCCTAATTATTATTTGCTGTTTAAACTTTTTTTCATGCTTACACTATAATACTAGGCAAAACTGGCGCATGGGTTTATGTAGTTAAAAATCCTGCCAGTGGACACCAGTGAATGGGATGGTATGACCAAATGATTCACTGTTTATTATTATTATTATTATTATTATTATTATTATTATTATTATTATTATTATTTTATTATTTAAGCTATTTAATATTTGTCATTGCTATACGGAGTTTGTTTTTAATAGATGTAGCTCCAAAACTCCCAGAATGGAGGCGGTAATTTTGATTTCTGGTATAAATCAATTTTGACCAATCGCCCCGGGCCAAATCTGTTATATAGGCAGTAACAACGATGGAGACGCCGTCACGAGATGCCTCCATTAAATCTCGTTGTGACTTTTAAGACAAAACCGTATTTGCAAATTAATCATGAATAATTCATCACTTTGCAAAACATCGTGAGCACTATTATTACGCAAACTGCAGTCATCATTTTCATACCTAGCCTTAATATTTCTGACGTGATTCGATCACTGGTGTATGTCTATCCGTACCGAAACTGTCCCATTTGCTGACTGCGTGATAAGAGACTTTCATGTCATGCAATCTTTGCCACTGGACCTGATAAGGGCATGGTGATGTAATACCGCTGTGTGATTTATTAGTGATTTACAGGGCTCACACTATGTCCCAGAAGTGAGGTGACACACAGGGCTGGTCAGCCCATTAGGAGGCTTAGGTGACCAACATATAATGATGCTTTACATGCTTCCTGCACTGCTAGAGGTGCTTAAGGCCTCCGTGGTGCCAACTTGGGAGGTTACACTCGCCTAAGGTCCACATCGGCTCTGATCGGCACTGATGACGCAGCGAGTCTCCCTGTAGAAAGGTGGTGATTTCAGCAGGCAAAGGAGGAGGTGGGTGGCTCATTATGGGATGCTCACAGTCAAGTTTGTTTCAAGGGCCCTTGACAGCCAGTGGCGTCGACGGGCTGGTCACCGGTGGCCAGGTGAAGTCCGGACCGACAGGGGGCCTGTAAATTATCAGAGTGAGGTGAGGACAAGGATGGAGGGGGGTGGGCTCAACAGGAGCCCGAGACGCCACGGCTCAGCACGGAGCTGCGGTGGGCGCTGGTGTGGGATGCAGGGCTAAAGCTTTGGTGCAATTTGTTGTCATATTGCTTATTTGATGTGCTTAACAGACACGTTCATTGTCATCAGAACCATCGAAGGAACTGGAAGGTGTGACACGACGACACCAAGTCTGGCAGGCAAAATCATCTTCACATATGTACGTCTCTTCATATAAATACTTTTTAGTATTAATCTGTAAGAATTACTCCGAAAAAACGTGTCGCCTAAATTACAATTTACCCCAATAGCATCACCAGAACCAGGTCCTATTGTTTGTCTGTTTATAAAATAAAAATAAAAAACAGAACACTGATCTGCAGAGAAATCTCAGAAAGACGCTCAGAATCACCGCCGCCCTTTCCCGAGTCACGGCAGAAAGGCGTGGGGGAAGACGTGCTCGAGCTCCCGCGTATCTGCTCTGCAGAAAGCCCGGCTGGGGAGAAATGGAAGATGAGACATCAGAAGGAAGGGCAAAGGGGGGGGCTGAGAGATGAATGGCTTCTTGGCGGCGCTGCGAGCGTCTCCTACAACGGCCAGGCCTGCAAATTGACTTTCAAGAGTTCTAATGGTTCTTTAAACCAAAAGGGAAATTGTCAGGCAGTTTTGCGGGCCGTCTCCTGGGCATTAACACTTGAGCCGACCCCTTCGCTTCGGGGCCAGACGGGGCAGTAGCGGGCCCGCTTCCTGTGTGCCGGGCCGCGCGTCTCTGCACCCGGGCTCTGGGTGACCTGCCGTCTGCAGCCTGCACTTAACGCCGCAGATAACGGGAGCTTTATAGCGGGAGTCTGGTGACAGACACGAGCAAACTGCCGGGCCGGTGAGAGAGAGGGCTCCAGGCTCGCTGGGACTGGGGGCTGGGGGTGCGTCCGGGGGGTGTGCGACCCACCAGGGGCAGACCAGGGCCCGTGCCAATCTGCGTGGCCAGACAGCGTGGCTGCCTCTGGGCCCAGGGTCAGATAATGCAGCCCCCTGCAACCTGCATGGACACCCGGGGTTCTGACAAGAGGTTGCGCAAGCAGCCTGAGGGGGGGCCCGGGTTTATCTTTACAAGCAGTACAGTGGCATCGGGCCAAAAAAACAGAAAAAAAGGGTCATGTGACCAAAGGTAGGCCCAAAAAGCTTTAGAAAATGTCAGGTTGACTTACACGGTAACTGGATTTTCAGTTTATCTGCAGTCTATTTGCATGCTAAATTAAATGATCAGAGCACTTTACCCCCCTCCACATTAACATATAGATTCTGCCCCCCTATAGGGTGTGAGGGTCGGGACGTTAATGAAGGGGACAGAGCAGACTTACGCACCAGGGGCCCTGTCAACACGGCGACTTGCACCATCCAGCCTTCAGCCTGATTTATTACCGCACTTGAAGTGTCACTCAGACTGTCCACGCCGCACTCGCGGCGACGCGTCTCGAGCTCCGCTCCAAAACCGGCGGAGACGTGACCGTCGCCTGCCTCCTACTTGACGAGCCCCGCCTGTCGAATCCCGCAGGCTGATCACAACCGATTGGGCCTCAGTCTTGCTCACTCCCGGGGTCCAGTTTTGACTTTCGCAGCCCGTTGTGGGAATTCCAGGTCACAACAATCCATAACTCACCCTTACAGCAGCGATTTTATCCAGTTCGCTAAATGCCTTCCCCTGGGGGTGCCACGTTCAGGGCCAGCCACCCTGTCGCTAATTTCCCCCTACCCCCTAGTGTCAATTCAACACCCAGCCATTAAGCTCACAGAGGCTGGACCCTTGGCCAACTTGGGAGGGTAACACGAGACCCCTCGCAGACGGGGTCTGTCAAGATGCACCCCGGGCGTCCACTTAACCTTTAACTTCTGTGGCCTGGGCTGCATAGCCTGGCCCCAACCACTGTGGTGTGTGCTCGTGAGCGCCACCCCAGTGGGACCAGGGTTACATTACACACCCCCCCCCAACAAAACCACAGCCTTTCCAAAACATGGCATTTTTAGAGGAAAAGTAAACGTACGCCAAAGTGCAAATAAAACCGCATCCATTTTATTGACACTATTTCAAGAGCATATTGCACAATAAAAGTTTTATTCAATCTTGGTGGGACATATCTCATTTTTATTATATAAATGTAAAGCAAAAAGCCTGTGACCGCACACCAAGTACCCATGGGAATACAGAATACTGCCCACTTCCTGCCCAAGTACTGTTAATGCCTGTCTGTGGTTAAAGAGTCATTACTAATTTCACATATGACAGCAAATCTTTAACATATTCATCCCACACGTGTTCCTGAACAAAAGTGTTTAGAAGTTGCCGAGCACCAATTGGTTAACATACTCACAGAGGTACAAAAAACACACTACAAATTTCAGGGGATAAGGATTAAAATGGGGAGGAGAGGGGGATTAAATTAAAAAAAAAGAAAAGAAAAAAACAGCATGCCAACCGCCTGGACAACTTGAGCGGGATCCAAACAGTCCGCTCGTTCTTAGGAGGAAGTCTTACTCTGCCCAGGTCCACCTGGCCCGGGCGGCTGCTCCGTCGCGGTGGGTTGCTCACGTTTCCGTCGCTGACTGCCCGCTCCCCTTTGTCTGAGCTGAATGTGCAGCTGTACACCTGGCTGGGGAGGCAGGTGGGGCGTGATGGCCAGTAGGGGGCGCCTCTACTGTAAAACTGGGCAAGAAAGGGACAAAATCCTTGCAAAACATGGGCGCTGGCCTTACGCCATGCGCAACCAGGGACCCAGCGCCATGCAGCCAGTCCCCAATCTTTGTCCTGCAGGGTGAGTCCATGCAGATCTAAGGGCCGGACCTGCCCTTGTGTGTGTTGGCTGAAACGCCTTTCCATGATCGAAAGCAGAGCATAATGTTAATTGCAAGTCTCTTTCATCTGAACAGAGAATAAAGTCTGTCTAAAGATTAAAGGGGTGGGGCAGAGTCACAAAGGCAAAATAAATGTAAATACATGTAAAGTGCGGACCACAGTTTGCGTCAATACATGCCAGGCCATAGGTCACAGGGGAAAAGAAAATTAAAGAAAAAGCACAAACAAGAAACCCCAAAACAACATGAGCACGGGGGAAGGTCACCACGGTGATCGCAGATTTGCCGCAATCAAGCAGGAAAGCGAGGCGGGTTATAGACATGGCCACCGGCCTCCTTCAGAGGCAGCGGCTGTAAGTCCTCATGGCGTGTTTGTGTGGCACAGCCGCCATAGGTGGGTCAGCAGCTGTGGGAGGTCAAGGGGGCGGAGCCAGGATCCTGTGGCACGGGCTGACTTGCAGGAAGACGTCACACAAGGTCTCCTCGCCCAATTCGGAGAGGGGAGGGGTCCCCTTGGCCCGCCAGTGGCTACTGCTTCCAGGTACCAGAGGTAAGAGGGCCTTGACCCAGGCTCCAGAAGAAGCAACCAGACAGGAATGATCTCATGTTCGGAACTCCCCGCACACACAGGACGGAGTAACGTCGGCATCTTGGATTCCGCAGATGGTGCACAAGGGTAACACAGTTTGGAAGAACATCTCACTGAGGACAACAGCCTCCAGAAATGGAGAATTACGGTGTGGAACACGTACAGCTATTGGTCAGGGAGAGGGTGGCGTTTCCTGTGCCTGCCGCCCAATGAACCCACACCTGGCCTCTCCACCAGCCATTCAAACACACCTTGCTCCTTGTTTTTAAATATACCTAAAAAACACACCCACTGGCTTCTTTATCCAAAGACGTCTGCAAGCGGATGAGAGAATGTGGACCAGAACGAGAGGGAGCAGCCCTCTCATGTCCCCAGCTCAGGATCCTCTGGAGGAGGAGGAGAAATACTGAAGTATTTAGTATTTGACACCCTACTGATCCCAAAAAAACCCGCAAACCCGTGAGGGTGAATGTAAAATTAACAAAAATAAAATTAAATTACAAAAAAAAGACACAAGGGGACAAGCTCCGTGACCGGCAGCACGCAGATGGGCCTGGCCCTGCCGGAACCTGAGGTGCGGGTCAGCCTGGGCCGGGCTCAGCCGTGGGACGAGAAGATGGGTC
This sequence comes from Petrocephalus zakoni, assembly GCA_026774425.1. Lineage (NCBI taxonomy): Eukaryota > Metazoa > Chordata > Actinopteri > Osteoglossiformes > Mormyridae > Petrocephalus > Petrocephalus zakoni. Next base: position 4,911,875 of record JAODKN010000063.1, read on the forward strand.
TGCTGATGTTGCTGTTGGTGGTCATTGCCGTCAGCTCCCACCTGTGGAAGGAGGAGGGGTGTGAGAGGAGCATCTTCATTTGCAGCTCCACCCCACACCGCCCTGGGGGGACCAACACCAACAGACAGCACCCATAAGTGACACGGCAAAGCCAGGACACTCAGTTATGAAACAGGTTGGAGAGCAGCACCCGGAGGCCGGTCCTGACAGCTTTACAGAGCACACGTGTTTATCTGCACTGTCGAGGTCCTACGAGAAGCACTTATCACCCTGCAAACAGACACACACACACACACACACACACACACACACACAGATAACTGGGAGATTTACGATGCCGGTGCTTGGCATTTGTGAGTCTGCTGCATCATGTCAGTGGACCTGTTTGCTTTGCTATCTCTCTGCGAACAGGGCCACCCCCCCCCCCCTCAGGCCAGGAAAGCGAGGTCTGCCTCTCTCCCCACCACAGCTGGCAGGATGGGTCCCGCTAACCTGGCAAGCGGACCCTGAGCGACAGGCCTAGCGTGTCCCTGCTGTAGGGTCAGGGGGCAGGTGGCCATCCCTCACACTGGACTCGGGCCGCCTGATCCCTGGTCCCCGAGTGTGGTAAGACGGCCATTAGTGCATCAGACGTCGAGCCCACACCACACCATGCACTGAAATAAATAAAGCCGCAGCTGGGATGTAAAAGGGAAATGAAGCTTAAGGGCAGAGCGCGGCGCCTCCATCTTACCGGATGTCATGTGGCAGAGCCGACTGGTCCAGGCTGTACTGAATAACGGCTATTTTGCATAATGTCTTCAAATTAGGGCCTGGAAAAAAGAAAGCCAATAAAAGTGAATGAATCACAGCCTTTCGACAAGCTATTTTTATCATGCCGTCCATTCACAAGCCCGGCCCGTTTATTCTGCTTCGCAAGCGGCGCCGTAAACCAGCGGTTCCGAGAAGGACCCCATCAAAGGCCCCCCCCAGGCTGGGCTGGCCCTGTCCGGCGCTCTGCCCCCCCAGAGGAAGCCGCGGAGGCTGCCGACACCGGGCCCTTCATCCCAGCATCCTCTGGGGGGCGACGGGCAGATTTCCAAGCTGCCGCCATATGGAGGGCAATGAGAGAAGGGGGGGCAGCGGCGGCGGCGGCGGGGGCGGCACGCACACTGTGTTCTTAGCCCACCTGCCACCTCTCGCCCACGCAAACACGCTAACACCCCCCCACCCTGTCCGTGTGTCTGGCCCCGCCTCAGTCTTGCAGGAAGTGGCTTTATTTGGTAACGGGTCCCGCCGGAAGGGGGGTGGCTCATGTGCCCGAGAGCAGGTGACTGAGAGGTAAAGTGGGAGGGGCAGCAGGGCCCGACACTGGCTGCAGAGTGGGAGCCGTCACTGGACCGGGACGGGGAGGAGAAGGTACTCACTGAAGTCCAGGATGTACAGGTCCGAGTGGTCCATCAGGTTGAACTCATCACCCATCCCCTGTTCCGGACACGGGCTGCAGGGACACCGGAGTGGAAAGTGGGTCAGGTGCGGTCCAGATGGAGCCTCGATTTGCACTGTCGCCACCGCGCCTCCTCAGATACCCAGGTGGGTGTTGGGGCTCGTCACCGTGGCGTCGGACCCAGTAACACCCGGCGACCACGCTGATTAATGGAAAATGCCCCCGCCCCCCCAATCTCCAGCCGCGTGTAGAGTGTGTGTCAGCCTGGCAGGACAGACAGGAAGCGGCTGCTTGGGATGGGGGTGTGGTGTCCACATCCTGTCGCTGCCTTTCAGAATAAAGTACATATTCTTCAGCTCCTGAAGCCTGCTCACCATTCCACCTGCCCCCCCGCCTCTTCCTGAGCTGTAGTGACTCACAGCGCCACCAGTGAGTGGCCGAGCAATTGCCCAGCAGGGGCAGACGTGAGTCACCTGGCCGGGCCTTTCAAAGGCATGCAGGAACAGGAGTCATGTGCAGGCTCTCTGACATACACACAGTAACAGACAGACAGAGAAGAGCAGCCAGGCTCACTGATACTGACACACACACACACACACACACACACACACACACACACACAGGAACAAACAGGCTCACTGACAGAGAGACAGACAGAGAGACAGACAGAGAGGAGCAACCAGGCTCACCGACACAGACAAAGACAGACAGACAGACAGACAGAAGCAGCCTGGCCCCGCTCTCACGGATGACAGCTCCACTTTTAACACACCTCTCTCTGCCCATGGAGATGAAAGGAAATGCTGGTCAACAGCCACATGCTCCCGTGCACCTACCCCCCACCCCCCCCCAAGCCCAACAATCTCCCAGCCGGCTTTTATCACCCAGGTACAAATTCAAGAACAAGCGCCAGTCAGAATGAGGGAGTGGTAGTGGGGGGTCTTTTTGGCCCCCCCCCAGGGGAGATCAAACGGACAGCGTGGCCGTGTGCTTATCTGGTGTGCGCCCCCCCGACCCGGTTGCGGTGTGCAGGAAGTGGGGGTCCCGGCCGCGTGGTAGCCTGTGGCCGGCTGATAGGCCGGAACGAACCATTATCGCAGCACATCTGTTTCCTGCCGAAACCAGAGGAGAGCCGGAAGACAGACACCTGCATGGGATCCGGGAGGGACCCCACCCCCCCCAAAAGGAAGGCCGAGCAGGGCTGCTGGGATCACAGTCATC
>JAODKN010000063.1:4927963-4956044 GCA_026774425.1 Petrocephalus zakoni
CCCACCGAGCCACACACTGCCTCTACCATTATCCAAACTGCAGCGTCCTAACCCACCGAGCCACACACTGCCTCTACAATTATCCTAACTGCAGCATCCTAACCCAGAGCCACACACTGCCCCTACAATTACCCTAAATGCAGCGTTCTAACCCACCGAGCCACACACTGCCTCTACAATTATCCTAACTGCAGCACCCTAACCCAGAGCCACACACTGCCCCTACAATTACCCTAAATGTAGCGTCCTAACACAACAAGTCACACACTGCCCCTATGGTTATCCTAACTGCATGTCCTTGAACTGCTGGAATACCCAAAGACCCTTGCGACATGGAGAGAGCATGCCAAATCCACATACACACACCTCAGTCAGGATTCAATCCCCTAACCACAAAGGTAACAGTGCTAACCCCAAAAGAATGCCACAACAAATTAAAAGCAACCTGAAAAACTGCAGAGTAAAGCCTGCCTCTTTGACAAAAGACACATCGACACTAGCTATCTGACACAATCATATGCGCCGAGTGCTCAGCGAGGCGACCCTTCAGATGACCTTGTCAGCCCCACAGTTTAGAGCAGGCAGTGGTAAGACTCAGGGAGCCACCTCGCCGATCAGAAGGGCTTCAGATAAGACAAGGTCGACAGACCGGCTTCAGTTATGAGAACAAGGCCAAGACACAGTCTGGGCCAGCCAAGTGGAGACCCTGTCCTGAAATTTTTACTGGATTTTCTTAGGCCTCCTCTACAAGTTACCCAAGGTTACACAGTAACCAAGAGTTTTAAATTTATATGTGCATAAATGGACCTTTTTACAGTACCCATATTTCTCTGAATTATTCCTAACAATAAAAGTGCCTCATTGACTATTACTGGAAATGACTTTCTTAGACATAGTATTCATCTGTGCCACTGTGGCGCCCCTTAGTGGTGAGACTAATTTGCAATATCATATAGGTGTAAGGGGTTTCAATGAAAGCAAATGTAATTAGGAAATGCAATTCCAAAAATTAAGTCTCACGAATGAACATAAATTTAAAATACGATCCAGGCAGACCGTGATTAATATACATGCATGCAAGTGCATATATACATGTATGAGTGCACTCGAGTTATTCATGAATGAGAGCAAATTTATGTGCATGCAACGGCGCCACCCACAGGCCGAGTGACTCCGGCGTCCCTCGGGTAGCAGCTGTGTGGAGGGGGAGTCCAGCCAGCAGTTGGTGTCTGTGTCAAACACCTTGATCTTGTTGCAGTAGATTTCGTTGTTGGAGTGGAAAGGCCCAAAACGGTCGGCACGGCCCCCAAACACAAACATCTTGCTGCCGATAATAGTGGCAGAATGGAAGTCCCTCCAGCGGGCCGGTGTGCCCTAGGTGAGAGGAAAAGGTGACAGGGGACAGTAACACCTCACTTATGACCACCTCAGGCTGATCAACGGAAAGCTATTTATACAGTCATCCTAAACACATTTATTGTTTATGCAGAATTAATTGAACATTACATTATTTTTCCAAAAAAATAAAAAAATATTGTACAAATTTAGGGTGAATCCCATTCTTCCCTTGGCCCTACCCCTCTGTTTTGCACATTCACGTGTAGGGGTAGGGTGTCCCATTTCTCATTTAGAGAGGCTCACTACAAACGGAGGGGTACGAGAAGGCGACGCGATAAACAATCGGCACGTGGCTGCGGAACGAAGAGACGTATAGATGTGAATAGTTTCTCCGTTAATAAAGAATTCAGAATTATGGCAAAGACAAAGTGAGGAAAGTCGAGCAGCCAGTTTGCCATTTCGCCTCGTATTGGTGCAGACCGTCAGGGCTGCTACAGAGCACTGCTGAGCTCATATTCTTTGGCTAAGTAACATCTAGCTAATTTACTAAGGATGTGCTGCAAGTCACCGGGAACCCAATCTTTTCCTGCTTGTTTACAATAGGCTTCTACAGTGATGCATTGCAAAATACACTTTGCTGTCTGGGTTTGTATAGCTGCGGTCTGTTTAATTTCCCGTATTCCGGTCATTCCAGGGAGTACAGAGGAAGCTAGAAGCCTCATTCGATCCAGAGCTGAGAATGAGCAGCGTTTTTTAAAATCAAAAAGTGCTGCAAGATCACTTTGGAAGTGAGTAATCTGTTTAATGTTGACTACGGTTTTCTGAGGACAAACGCAAAAAAAACCAACAGCCCAAGCGATGGAAATAATAAATAACATAAATAATAATAAAGTTTCCATTAAAATTAAATTAATATCCGCCGACGTGTCTGCCTATGTAAAATTCACCAGAGTACATTATTGAAGGGGTGCCCCATTTCGTAGGGGTAGATTTCGACCCCTACCCCTTGCCACTCCACAGTAAGGGCCAAGGGGATCAATGGGATTCAGCCTTATTCTCTCTCCCTTGAAATAACAAGACAGACATTAACTTGGGCAAACAGTGCCATCTGGTGGCCTTCTTATGTAACAACTTGGCAGGAGACCAGGCCTGGCTGAATAACCTGTTACCGAAAGAACCTGCTACACAAAGCACACGGTCCACGCCTTTGTTTACTACTTAAATAGACCTATATTGTTAAAAAGATCAGCCGTTTCCAGAAGGGACAATGATGGAATATACATACAAACAAAGCACAAGGAAGAGCGAAACCACGCAAAAAAAAAACTGAAGGAATGTAGAAATCAACATCAGTCAAAAAAAAACAGAGCAGCATGATGTTACAGCCGCTACCGAGACATCTTAAGACACGTCAAAAAAAGGCCCTTCCCATGATACCCTGACTCCTTAAAAACAGCCCGGCAGCAGACAGGAGCAGCGGGAACTAGAGCAATGAGCCACATAATGGCCTTCAGATGGGCCAGGGGTACGTGTTAATCCGTGATGATGGACTGCCAGAGCCCTACAATCCCACGCGGCTCTGCGGACTTCAAAGCCTCAACCAGGCCCCACTGGAGCCCCAGAGTCGGGGTAGTGAAAAGATCCTAGACTGTGCCATCTGATCCCAAACCTTCCAGGGCTCACCTCTGTGGTTTCTTCTACAAAAACACCTCAAAGTTCCTACTTTCCTGCTGCAGGTTCTGGAGAAATAGTTCAATTCTACTGCCCACCTTCCTAGGTCAAGTAATCAGCTTAAATCTGAGTTAAACACAGAAGGAGAGAAGAAAGGTTTGGCATTGCTGCTCATAAGCTGTGGAATAAGGCTCCCACTCAACTCATGTTAGGTTACCCCACTCTGTGGCAATGTTTTACTCTCATTTAAAAACATATGTTTATTCTTTGGTTTGTGGTCCATTTAATGACTTAATTTGTGTTTATTTTCAGTTTACTTGCTTTTTAAATTCCAGTTATGTATTTATTTTCTTTCTTACTCTGTACAGCACTTTGGTACAACTCCATCTGATTTTAAACAGGCTATTTAAACAAATCTGAGCTTGACCTTCACTCAAAGACAGGAACAAATCAGAGAGGGCCTAGAAGTACTGTGAACATCCCCTGCTAGGATGACTACTTTCACATGAACACTGGTGACACTTACCTTGGCACTGACCAAAGACCAGGTCATGGTCACCGTGTCTAACTTGTGGATGTCATTAGAGAAACAGTCAGCCTGTAGAGGAGAGAGAGGCCTGGAAATAAACTGACGGGTTTTGTTTCCCTCTCAGGATATTCTGTGCTGTCAGACATCATCAATGGGCGAGAGTTCTGCCCAGAATCTACCTACAAGCTGCTCGTATCCACCAAAGATGTACATGGTCTTCCCTAGTACGCAGGCAGAGTGTCCATCTCTCGCTCCTGGGATCGTCCCGGAAACCTTGGGCGTGGACCACCTGTGATTGTCTGTGTCACCAAAGAGAAGGGGGTGAGGGAACTGTGGTCTTGCACAGTGTGATAGAAGCTGCAGGCCCTCTGTCTTCTTCACTAAGGCACCGCTGTCTGCTACTCCACTCTACCACGTCAAAGGCAAACAGAACTGCCAAACAGATTGCACTGTGGGTACTGGCCGACACTCACTGACGTTGAAGGCATAGAGCACGTTGCAGGCCCCCTCGGTGTCATTGCGGCCACCCCACAGGTAGATAGTGTCATCCACCAGCACAGCCGTGTGGCCGTAACGCATGTAGGGCACCTCACGTGCATGCTCCCTCCCGCCCGTGCGCACAGGTGGCAGCTTCATCCAGCGCAATGACACTGAAAAGGGAAAAAAAAAAAAGAGTAGGAGGAGCTGGAGGCTGGGTCATGCACACAGCCACACCCATTTTCACCTGACTCACTAATGACAATTGCGCTAGGATAATAAGTCGCTAATGACGATCTAACTATGAGGGAAGCTGATCAAAATTTAAAGATTCTGTACTGAAACAGACGTCAAATTTCTATACTTCAGAAAAGAATGCAATCTGAGATGCACGCGAGGACAAACTGGGTCAGAGGGATCTACAGCTGCAAGGCGACAAGCTGTAGTGCTTATGGCATCTGCTGTGGCACTGAGGTTTTAAGGTGGGGGTTCTGTGGGGCGAGTTGTGACAAAGACACAGTCATGACAAGAAGGCGGGTCAAACTAGGCCCCCGGACGGAAAAGCAGCACCTGCAGTGAGACCTCAAAGCAGGCAGAGACTGGGTGGCTGGGGGAGGTGATTAGAGCAAGGAGCAGGTTATGTTTTTTAAATTTAAGTCGACCAGCCAGCTCACCTGCGTTGAAGACGTGGACGTCGATCTGCCGCAGCGTCTCATAGTCCTCCCCAGAGCAGTAGCCCCCAAAGGAGTAGACTCTGTGGCCCACAGCCACCGCCGCGTGGTTCACCCGCCGCGGCCCACCCTCCAGGTGCACCGTCCACCGCAGCATTCCACAACCCTCAGCCCCTCCCTCCCCCTGCTACGCTGGCTGTGTGCAGCCACTGGCTAGGCCATCAGCTCCAGGGTGGGCCCACGCATCATCCTCAGCGCTGACCCTCGGAGGCAAAGAGACAACGAGAGCCAACTGTGTGCTTCACTGCAGAGCAGCAGGAAGACTGTGGGTGTGCGAGGAGCTGATTGTACCCCGCTGGTGCCTGCCCCTTATCTGCCCCTCCTGGGTGAGAAAGCGAGAGAGAGAGAGAGAGAGAGATGTAGAGAAGTCTGTTGAGGTAACGTCACAGTAAGCCAACGTCTATATAAACTTTCAAAACCACGTTAATTTTCTGTGGCCTCTCAGAAGCCATGTGCACCATGGGCTGACGAGCACCTAGTCAATCAACAGCCGTGAGCCTGTTTAGGGAGCCACATGCACAGTCCTGCTCCGACTGGAGAAGAACAGCAAAGCTGACATTTTCATGCTGGGGGGGTGGGGGGGCTAAAGGGCAAAGGATACACCGATTTAATCCAGTAAGAGTAACAGCTGTGGCATCTGGGGCAGCGGACCAGGGAGACAGGGAAAAGTGCCGAATCTTACACCACTGCTAGAAATAAATACAAGCCCACAGAGCTTTGAGAGAGATGGGTTCGGGTTCATACGTGTAACCAAAACATGGAAAGTCCATTATCGAATGCATTAAAGAGTCAAAATCAAACAATCCTGAGCTAGTACATTACACCTGAAAGCCATTTGTCCGACAGGTGAAAGATCCACTCCGGGAGAGCTTTTTGTTGGACGCTAGTCATATTTCAGTTTGTTAGGATGCAGGTCAACACTGTTCTTACAGAGACACTTGGGATTTTTTTTTTTAATTCAGCCATCTGCATGGGCACATAGCAGATATATATAGAATGAACCTGATCGTTCACTGGCATAAAACAACCCAACGGATCTGAACTGACAGCATTTGGAACATGTGCCCGTTGATCAAAGCAGCACTGGGTCCCACGGAAACACAACAACACAGGACAGAGGAATGAGCTGGGGGCAGGCCATTCATTCTCAGCCATGGGTGACAAGTGGCCCCATGGCCCTGGTGAGCCCCCTCACAACATCATGTAAAGGGGCTGTAAGCTGGAAATTCACAAAGAGGAGTATTTTAATAATAAAATCCACACAAAGATAAACATCTGAGTTGCTACTGAATTTGAGGTCAATTTTCAGTGCAGCACTACAGCAGCTAAAATGTATGTATTTCCACACAATAAAGCTAGAAAGAATAGCTTGAATGGTAAAAATGGACACTAAATTATTCACAGACTAAATAACATCACATAACCAGAAAAACAAACGCCAAAGGTCAATAATCCTCCACAGCACCCCCTAACAAACACCAAACATATCAAAACAAGCCTCTGTTAATAAATATCAGTGCAGGCAAGGCACCTAAACTAACAGATCTAAGTTGGAGATCCACAAGGGTCAGTGTCCCCGCAGAAACACCATATGACCACCCCCTCCCCTCCCAGAACATTGGAGGCAGATGCTTAAATTACACACGGGCTGACTTACCTCGAGTTCAGCTGAAAAACGGAGCCACAAGGTGACTAGAGCCCAAGAAGGAGGGAGGGGGGAAAAATAGCTGACAGCGGCTGTCAGGTCACGAAGCAGCCTCGCTACAGACAGGTGGAGAACACGGGCAGGCACGAAGCAACTGTTCAAGTGAACCTCAACCTTCCCAGTGCTCTTAAAAATAAATGCTGGCAGCGGGCGTTTCGCAGGCAGACTATTTCCAGCACATCTATCGGGCCGTCCTAACCCATATCACAAAAGCAAGCCTCCAGCTGACATGTGACACGAAACGCAGGCTTGTCCATCTGGATACGGCTGGGGACAGCCCGTTGTTATTTCCTCATCCTGCCTACACACACACACACTACCCTTGGGTCACACCCAGCCCTAAACGCTCTTTAACAGACACAGTTTATCGCGATGTGCCAGAGTTCACTTAACTTCCAATTTGATAAACCCGTCCTTAGTGACGGACGTGACAGCCGACGTATTAAACCAAGGAACCAACTGGCGTGTTATAGCACCCGATTATATTTAACCAGCTATAAATCGCTTTAATCCCTCGAGCGTCAGCGGAAATACGCCGGGAGACTCCGGTAACCCTCTCCCGGCGTCGTAGAAAGGCAGGGAATTTAACAGGAGACGGCCGATTGCGGGGGGGGCGGGTAGGGCAGCCGGGGGCTGCTTTTAGGGGACCCCCCCGGTGCTGCTTTCTGGCAGTGGCGAGCCAGACAGCTGAGCAGCCGGCAACGTAAACAGGAGAGAGTACCGGGGCCGGAGACGCCGTCCGACCCCCGGCGCCCGGTTAACCGCGGCGAGCGGCGTCCCACCGCTCGCACCGCGCTAACTAGCCGGGCTAGCTGCTGGTTACCGAGCTGGTTAGCCGCCCGGGGAAGCTAGCGCGGCGCACGCGAGCTCGGCGGCTAACGGCGCGGCTCCCCGCGAAATGCGCACACGGAAAGCGGCCCGGAAGGCGCTTACCTGCCGCTCGGCCGTGCTCTCCGCCCGCCGCCCTGGCGCCCGTGACGTTTGGCTTACCGCCGAGCTGTTGGCAATACGTAAAGTTACCGTCAAAATAGAAAAAAAAGAAAGAAAAATCAATATACTACTAGCACACGCTAGCGAGCTAATTACCCGAAAGGCTCAACTTATCCTTTTGAGTATCATAGTTTATTAACGTTTATTCGTGTGTTATTTTAAAGTCACATCGATTGGAATAATTTTATTGTTTGGAATACTTAGCAACACATCAATTACATTTACTTTTTTCATGGAAATCGGAATACTTCACAAAGAGTGTGCGCGAGCGCCGGAGCGTTGCATTGTGGGTGTGTATTTTTAGCGACAGGAGAGTAAAGCGGGAGAATGAGTTTCAAAGCGGGCCAGAGGAACTACACATACCGCCGTGCCTTGCGACGACCGTAACACGTGATCTGATCCGCCCACGAAGCAGGAGGAACGGCGCGGTCGGATTGGAGGAAAGTGAGGAGTGTGCCTGTAAAGGCGTTGCGTGTAGGAATAATTCGGGCAAAGTATTCATTATGTATATGAAAATATTTGGTTATTTTCAGTAACCTGCGCTACCATAAATAACATTTCCATAATTGTGTTACTTATATGACAACTGGCCTTGACATTTTAGGAAAAGGTATGATTTTTAAAGGTGACTTTTTATGTTTACAGTTGAAAGCGTTCATTTAAAACATTTAATAATTATAATGAATATATTGACGTTATGTGAGATATTAAGCTGTTTTACAACAGTAGGACATATCACAGATGTCAAGTTCCTGAATTTTCGAAAGCGACATGAACATGCCGGACATGATCACGATGCTGTTCCACACACTCACCACTAGCGGTCTCCCAAATATAAAATGGTAATAACGATAAAAGCCAATGTGGGATTATTATTTTTCGTTATGATATAATGCATTACGCGCAGTCGTTGAATGAAAATTTAATAACGGTATATTAAAGGTGGCAGCTCACATAACTCATATATTGTTTTTAATCAAAGTGCCCAAATATATGCCTAGCTTATTCTAAGACTGCATGGTTTAAGGGCTCTGTCTCTGTGTCAATTATATATAACTTATATAGTTACATATTAACACCCACTGCTGAAACTAGCTGTGCATAAGTCTTGCGCGTCACCCCGTAACTTTATTATGTTGTTCGTTTTTGCCAAAAATAATAGCATCGCCATGAAGACTGCGTGAGTTACATCTCGGCAATGTTACTGAAAGTAAGAATATAACCTGGTTTTATGTGTCAACCAAAGAACTATAATAATAAACCAAAAACCTAAGCAGCAAAATAAGGCAATTAATGAAATTAAAATAGATCGTGACGCGTTTTTTGAGATACCATCAGACGGTTCTTTCTTGGTATGTGGCTCCTGCAATAACTTATCAGATGTAAAATGGGCAGAACTTGAGGATAGTTCGTGGTGTTCTTATTGCGCTCGCTGAGTTAACTCCAAGCCATTTGATGATTTGCATTTTATATGCCGATTTTCAGTCACACTGTCATGGATTTTAGTACCGTTTTCTACTGTTAAACTGACTGGAAAGCTGGCCACAACAGAGTTATTAAAATTAAGAGGCGGGGGACCTTATAGTCTTTGGTAACCTATTTTTGAGGTTGTTAATTTCATCATTTTCCAGAGGTTTTTAGTTCACCCACTCAGCACATTGCATGAATTGCATGACTGTATGAGCTAATGGCATTCACATCACTGGACACATGTAGCAATTTGCACTGGAGAAAAGCACCATTTTTAGACTCAGAGTTCTCTGTCTCCCTCACACACAGTCATGCACTGTTAAAGGAGAGAATGATGTCTCTACATAGGAGTGCATGACCACTTTGAAGCGATTCGGTGATTCACATGCTGTGCATGGTGTGACACTAATTTATTAATGTAATTTATAATTTTATTTTTTTCATTTTATATTGAGTCAAAGCCCACAATTTCCAATGAAATGCCTGGATTTCAGGGTAATCCAAAAACAAGTGTGGGGTGAGGCTGAGGTAGGGAGGCCGTCCCCTCCCAGGCCCGCTACCCGCAGGCACTGCCTCATTCTGCCCTCACATTCCATCCCAAGTCAGCTGCGTGCCGCATGTACAATGGTCAGATTGTGCCGCTACCCCACCCCAGACAACAGCCGCCTGCATCTTCACCCCCCCCCAGCCCAGCACCTTATGCTCTAATGCTGACATAAAAAAAACAAAGATCAGTAACATATCTGGGCACGGCATTCTCTCTGTCTCGCCGGAAGGCCAGGAGTCACAATGAACAACCACAGATCTCTCACAGGGACCATGGTTCTCAGTTGGTATGTGGTTTCTGCAGTAACTTCTCATCACCATCATGGCGTGCCCTGCTGCGTGGGCTGGCATCCCTGCCATTCCTCCACCCTCCAGCTGGTGGCGAGCTGAAGGATCCCATCTCCTTTCCTGCGCTAAGGGGCCGGCCCACCTGCTCTCTTCCAAACTACATGAGTCTGGCCTTGGAGGGGCATGATGCCACATGTTCCCAGCCAGGCCTTCCTGCCCCTTTAAAGGCGACAGATGCGATACTACACCCCCCCCCCTGCATCTCGTTGCTCCTGCTGACCAATCGTGGATTCCAGTGCAAAGTATGCAGAAAAATAACAACTGCAGGCGTGACAGTTGTTCCTGCGCATGGGACGCCTGCTCCCTCAGCAACCCCGGTGACGGAAGAGGTCTGAAATGCTTTGTGGCAGGGAAAAATACAGGCTCGTCTAAAGAAGGGCCGGTCCGGTTACCCTTTTCCCTGACCTTTTCCTTCAGCATAAAAGGGAACTTTCACCACACTGAACCGTAAATATCACAAATTGACAGTTTTGCAGAGGGAGCTATTGCTTACTCTCTAGCAGCCAGGCTAATTTTGTGTGACAGTCCAGAAATGGTGAAAAATGCACTCTGCAATCCACCCGTATTCGCTTTCTGATGAGATAGAAGCATTTTTGAAGAGTATCTTCAAGGGCCAGAGCTGTTGTGGGTCTCGACCCAGCCGAATCCTCAAATCTTGGCAAATAAGATTCTGATTCTGATTTACTAAGATTCGGACCAAATCTGAACTAGAACAGCATCTGACCTAAAGCTGCTGTAACAGAGAAAATAGAAACAGTTATCAAGGTGTTAAAACTGTATTTCATCTGCATAAATAAAATTAACAGCAAGATTGATGCATGAGGTGTGATTATCCAATCATAGTGCAGCCCTGCAGTTCACAATCCCCCAGCTCAGACAGGACACACGGGAACATCCAGTTTAGGTCAGTGCAGAGTGAAAATGGGAAAAAACACACTGTTGTACTGATTTTATGAATCAGAGTGGCAGGAGCCTGTAGCCAGATGTCCTGCCGAGCCAAGGTCCCGCGTGGGCTGTGTTTGCATCGGCCCGGTTGCACTTGGCCAGCGCCTCTCGGGACGGAAGCTGACACTGTGGTCAGAAAGGCGGCCGAGGCCAGCCATACCCTCGGCAGGAAACGATGTTTTTCCGGCTACATCTGCAGAGATGACGCGCTGTGTTCCGGAATAGCCCCGTGTGTTTGAGAGACGGGGGTGGGTGTGGCCAGCTGCTGTTCGGGTCACAGGGTCTCCGAACGGGGAAGCGCCGAAGGCCCATGTGGCGATCATGCCCCTTTGTTGCCCTGATCCGACTTTGCCTAACTGGGTTAAGTCGAGAGACGCTGCAGTCCAAGATGATGTCATAAAGCATGATCTAATTCTAATGTGAAAGGATTAAATCATACATTTCTCTTTAATTCTGGGGTAATTAAATGAACAGTGCCCTTTTTTCATTTTTTTTTTTTTGCGGTGGGTCTATGCGTCAGCTCCTTTCACACGGAACCGCATCACCCTGTGCCGTTTATGGAGCCAAACTAAAAGCCACACTTACGCAACCTTTTCAGCGCCCCCTACCGTCACTTGATGGCATTACTAGCGCTGCAGTTCCAGTGCAGGAGCGAAAGGATGTTGAAGCTTAAGACAAATAAAAGGAATTCCTCTGGCAATGCAACAGCAGGATTGGCAGAAGGCCAGCACTGCCCCTGATAGTAGGTCAGCATTATTAAACCTAATATAACATGGGCATCTATTTAAAAATGGGGCATCTATTTTGAATTGCTTAGTGAGGCCACGTAGGACAATGACTGAGAGGATAGGGGACATTATTTCTCTCAGAGGTATTAATATAGTTCTTAAATTGTGGTATGGACTGAGTCCATAGGAAAGAGCAGCAGCAGAGGTTTGCTGAATGTGCGGGCCACGGAATTATCCTGTTTCTCATCTACGGGACCCCCCCCGCTCCCTGGCCCAGCTGCTGAGAGACAGTTGCTGCGGGGGTCACTGGCTCACCCTGCCGGCTGTCCCGAGCCAGACTGTGAGCGCTGGCCACCTGTCAGTGTCGTTCCCACGGGCCGCTGCTGGCTTCCCCCCGCCTGGCTCTGACTCCCAGCATTCCCGTCCCCGTGCAGCTGTGGGCGGGACCGGGGCTCTGGGGCCTTGCTCTCCCAGCTCGGGATGGATCATATCAAAGTCCACCCTACCCTATTCTGTGGTCTCTTTCATTCCCACTGTCCTGTTTCGGCATTCCTAAGAATTCCTCCCTGATTCCTTTCAAGCCTCTCTTCGGTATTTTGTGTTGTCTGAATACGTAAAAAAAAAAAAATACACCCAAACACAACCTGCAAAGCCAATTGAAAGAGGGACAGGGTAAAAGCTGGATGAAACCCTAGAATCACCACAGTAAACATGGCAAATGCCCCACATAGATTAAAGTCAGAGAGATGTCCTAAGGTCGGCTCCGGCTTTGATGGGGTAACGTCTGGGTGACCCCCCCACACCCACCTAGCCACCTAGCCACCTAGCCAGTGAAGCAGAAGGGCCCTGGTGTTGTTCTGGGAACCAAACGATGGCGGCCCTTCAACCTGGCCCAGCCATCCTCTCTGTTCCTCCCTGGTTAGAATGATGTCAGACAGAGGACTGTAAAGCTCGACACACTCCAGATCCCGTCACAGGGGCTGTGGGCTTACAGCTAACCCCCCCAGAACTTTCTACAAGGCGCTGACTTCTCTAATCCCCCCACCCCCCCCGTCCCCTGTTGCCTCCTTACAGTATAAAATTAATCAAAGTTTGCACATGTCTGTCTGGAGTTTGCATTTGAACAATTTTAATGAAAGTTTATGACCATCATTCCCGGCTCCAACTGGCATAATAAATGACATAATAAACTAATAAATAACCGAATCAGACTAATGACGGTTCTCCGTATGGTTCTGTTGGGGTACCGAGTCATGCTGACTGAAATCCACATCAGGGCCGTCTCTTGTCCTAATAATTTGGAGCTTACAGTAGCTCACAGACAGCCTGGGATCTGCAGGTCTTTGCAGTCGGTTTCGGCGGATGGAAAAGCATCCGGCTCTGCCCATCTTTACGGCAGAGCCGTGTGGCGGTACCGCGGAAACGGGGCGATGTTAACGAGGTAAGAGGGCTGGGCAGACACAACCGCAAAAGCTACCGCGCTTTCCACCTATTTACTTATAATTGGCCGCTTACTCCCCTTAAGCGCCTCGGCTGTACTGACACATTAGGACAATTCACAACCCAGCTGTAA
Organism: Petrocephalus zakoni; assembly: GCA_026774425.1. NCBI lineage: Eukaryota > Metazoa > Chordata > Actinopteri > Osteoglossiformes > Mormyridae > Petrocephalus > Petrocephalus zakoni. The sequence continues at coordinate 4,941,015 of JAODKN010000063.1, forward strand.
TGTGAACCTAAGATGTGCTGCAGCTTACAAGCAGCCCATCTGTCTGTCTCCCAAAACCTCTTATCCGGTACTGGGTGTCCAATGCAGGAAGCACAGAGCAGCGCTCGGTCACCAGGTACAAAGAGAGTCACACCTTACCAGCTAGACTGCGGTGTTTCTCAACCCAGTCCTCAGGGACCCTCCCTCTCTGCTCCCAGCCAATCAAGAACACCAAATACTGGGAGCTGGGAGGGAGTGAATATGTGGACTGTCTGGGGGTGGTAGGCGTCGAGCCACCCTGAAGCTGTATCTTTATTCCTCCGCAGACTCCCGTACAGGGAGACGCAGAAACGTCACTGCGCTCCGTCACGGCAGCGGAGGGCAGTTACACCTCATCAGTGAGGCCTCACTTCAGCATTTCTGCTCCTAATTAAAATTTCATACCTGTTTCTAAAAGGGAGCAAGCAAAGTCTATTTTTTTTGATAGACTGCCGCAAACTTAAACAAATGTCTATAACACATGCCGGGTCCCGGAGACATGCCCGTGTGTTCCATTACGGCCCAATATGGAGTCAGTAAATCACCAGCGTATCGGGAGTGATGCCGCTTCATAAAAGCATTTAGTGTTTTCCCCGCCTACCACGTCCATGATATCATGGGTCAAAGGTTAAAGCCCCCCTATCAAAGTGATTCATGTAGTGTTTGGAGGAAAATAAGGTTCAGCTTTGGCTCTTGTTCTTGCAGGCGCTGCACCTCTGATACGTCAAATTGCTCCCTGCATCCGGAGCCTGTGCTCCTAGCCCATGATGTCACTCAGTCTGGGCCCCAGGCTGCTGTTTTAGGGGAGTAACCCCATCCGTCCAGATTTCCTTTCTCCCTGTTTGCTACCTGAAGCCTCCCTTCCAGTTGTGAGGAGTAGAAACCTCTGGGACGATACAGGCGTCTGACACTGGACTAGCGTTAATAAGCCATCGAGCTCTGGGGAGACGGCCATGGCGTGTTAAATGGACCGACTGTGGCCAGTCGTTTCAATTAGACATCTGCCTCCATAACAAATGCTACAGAAAATGCACGTGCAGGGTCTTTCCAGAAGGTTCTTGAATGCACGCATTGTCGTCGGTGATTTAACAGTTCCATTAGGCCTGGCAGCTGCACCCGTGATCGTACACCGCTCCCATGGTACGCCTAAATGATACACTGGGGAAGACGCACTGCCTTTCATTCCAGCAATAGTGTCCATGCAACCCAGTGAAGGTCACCTAGTCACCGTTCTCAGGGGCTTCCCAGATGAACACACCAAGCAGGATGCCATCACAGACCCCACCCAGCACACTGAGCTGTCTCCCAACATCAAAGCTCTTCTTTTAGGTCTATTTTTTAATTATTCTTCTTTATGTCCTATGTTGTTTGCGAATGGATGCAATAATAATACTTCCAAGAGAAATTCCTAATACAGACAGGTATACCTGGCCAAGTGAATTCTGATCCTGATTCTGTAGCCTCTCAGAACGTCTCGGAACGTCTCCCCTGCCACCCTGAATAGGACATGCAGTTTCAGTAAATGGATGGATGGATTCTCTTTCTCTGAAGGTCTCCTTCTTTGGCCTGAAACCCAACCCAAGAGGACTGGAAACCCTTTTCTTGGAGACCATAGTCAGTGGGGGCAGCTTGGTCTGCTCCAGACACGGGGCTACTTGGAGTAATTATTTCTGAAAAAAGCTTCACTGAGACATTTCTGTCACAGCACAGCATTGTCTGAGACTGGATTTGTCTGGGGGGGGGGCAAAGATCCGTGGAATGAAAGTTATTTCCTTGGACTGATTCAGTCACAAAAGAGTATTAACTTTACTTAATTTCTACAGTGCTCACTGCCTCCCCCCTTTCAGAGTCAAAAGCAGCCAAAAGCAGAAAGCCCCCCGTGCTGCGTTGTGCTCCCATTATGCCGGTACTGGTGCCCCTCAGAGCTGGGAAGTGGTACATAATCAAGCCTGGTGGTCCGTAGTCGTCATGAGGACAGAGCAGCCCTCGCTGGCACAGGCCAAAGCGTTGGTGCTGCTGTAATCATGCTAACTGTTCCATGCTCACTTTGGGCTGTCCTCAGACAGGCCATAATAGGCCATAATACTGACCGGACACATTCACTCGGCCTGACATACACTGTCCTAGGTCCCATCCCTCTCAGCAGTCAGAAAAACTTTAATATTGATGCCCTGACTTTTCACTTACAATTAATCAACTGCATGTTTATGATGGTCCACAGGAATAACCAGTAATAGGTAGATAGATGCATAGATGTACAGACATCAGCACATTTACCGTGTGTGTGTGTACATACGTGTGCTCTGAAGACAGCTAAAATGGCGCAAGATGAATGCTGTGATGGCTTTGCTACACTGCCCTGATTCACGAGGGCCAGACTATGAAGGTGTCTCACTCAGCTATGCCTTTGAACAATAAGGTATTACAGAGTGCTGTGGTATGCCTCTGGTGGATGATGTCACCTCTGTGCCCCCCCTCAAAAAAAAAAAAAAGAAAACAAAGATAAGATGAGCAGGCGTGTGAAATGAGATCCCACAGAGCTCGGACTACAGGTGCGCAACGACGTCAGCCGTTGGGCATGCTGAAACCCCCCACTTCCCCCAACCAGCCCCCTATGCAGCCATATGGACCCCCAGACCCTCCTGCGCATGACCAAAGGGTGAGGTCATGGCCAAGGCCGGCCTCCGATGCAAGAGTTTGTGCAGAGTGGGGACGGTTCTAACAGGACCGAGCACTTCGATTTTCCTCCCTGTGAGACAACGTTCTCAGCCAGTCAGGCAGGAAAAATGGCTCTTGTGCCTTTTCCTCAAAAACATTCCTCCCCATCTGGCGGACCTTAATATGGACAGTGATGAGAGCAGCAGTGGAGACTGGTGAATTTGTAGGGGGCGTGTGTCTGCTCTAAGCCCCATGGCCTCCCTCGCCGGCGCGGGAAGGACGCTATCGTTGGTGAGGATGCTAAGGGCTCTTAGGGTGCAGACATGAGTCTGAAATCCCAGATGCTGCAGGTCCTTCAGATAGGCCTGCCCCCACCCCGGCCTGGCTGTACCCCTCGGCATCCCGTTTTTGCAAATGCCGCCCAGTCCCACCACTCACGCCCTTGACGGGCCAAACCGCTGTCCTGTAAAATCCTTGAAAGAGATTTGTAGTCTCTAAAAGTGTACGCAGTAAAGCCAAAGCCAAAAACTAGGTAGTTGACACTGTCCCCATAAAAAGCCAAGGTAGCGCGACGGGACCCTCTGTCCGTTTGTTCGCTGGCATCTCGTAAGGGTTGACGTTGTCGCCGGTAACTTCTGCAAATACATTTGCTTGGTATCGCACATCAGTTTCTTACGGTAGGCTGTCCTCTCACTCTTCTTTGCTTTCTCTATCTTCGCATTTCTTCCAGTGTGCAGTTCTGGAGTGGGTTTCCCAAAAGCAAAGTCGCTAACTATGATAGCAACTAACTTAGTTAGAACCATGCAACTGAACGAGTCGGACTATGTTAGATGCTAATGGGAGCTAATGGGAAACGCCCCCCTGGTTCTTTGCTTTGCTCTAAATATGCGTGCCGACATCCGGTGATCCGGCGTGATGGGGACGTAACTCCACGGGCCTGATTGTGTGAGCACTTGCTGTTGGCAGGCGACACTTAAACTCCGGCTCCTTGCCGTCTGAAGGGCTTAATGAGAGGTCCCGAAAATACCGGGTGCTTGTTTCTTGCCTTACACTGTTTACACGGGTCCGAGGCCAAGCCTCGCAAAGAAGGTCACATGACCGCAAGATGAAATAATACTTTCATGTGTGCAATTCTCTGCCATTGAGATGTAAATAGCGGCCCAGTGCATGTTTTTGTGTCAAAGCAACAGCTTTCAGTTGGCTCCCAATTCAATGCATTACCCAACTGTTATATTGACCATAAGATTTTCAATTAATTTGCACATTAAATTTGTTCTCATTCTGAAACTGGTTCAGGTTTTAGATATTTTTATAGTAATTACTTAAAAAAATCTGGGCAGTACAGAGGAATCATTTTCCACCAGCATCTAATTTTCCTTTGAAAACCCAGAGCTAAGAAGCCGATGATCTCCTAAATCACTGCGACCACTCGTGGGACGAGGTTACCACAGCGGGGCGAGGACCAGGCGCCGGCACTGTGGGGCCAAAACGCTTTCATTAACACTAGCAGACATAAATCATTAGCTGGACATTTGCGGAAAGGTTAACAAAGAGGATTTGTGATAACAGGGAGCAGAACACGGCTGAAAACCGCCTCTAGAAACAGAGGAAAGCGCTTCACAGAGAGTCTTACTCTCCTTTACTCTGCTTTTATTTCTGCACTTACAGGTTACAGGCAAACATAAATATATAGAGAGATCGGCATCAATACACAAATTCTACTAGGCAGAGTAGCCCAGGTGTCCATTTGCACATATATTCCAAAATATACCCCTCGGCCGGCAAATTTTATAGGGAAATTTCAGAATATTTTTAAAAATACCCATCAAAATACCATGCATAGTGGTATAACGTCTGGGCGCTATGATGGTATTAAAAATGGTAAATGGTATTAATTGCCGCAGTAAAACTTGCCGGCTATTTTTACTGCCACTGAATAGCAGGACGGCAGATTTCTGGGACGTTGCTCCTTGTCCGTGTGATGGAGCTGCCGTCGGTTTGTGGGAGATTCCCAGAATTTCCACGAGAGGTGGGACGGCTGCATAAGTGAGCGAACATCCCCGGAATGTCTGGCCTGGGGCGGAGTTAGAGTGACTCCAAGGGACCCTCACTGACAGGGGTCCTAAAAAATTTAGAACATTATTAGACTGGTTTGGATTTAGGGCCTAATATGATCATGGAGCCCAGAATCCTCAGCGGCACCCCGCTGCTTGGCGGCCAAGAAAACTGTGCCTGTCATCAGGTGGTTGCCAGTTCAAATCCCAGGGATGGCAGAGTGATGTCATCATTGGGCCCTTGAGCAAGGCCCCTAACCCGCACTCCCCCCGCTGCAGGGACTGTCTGACCCTGCTCTGAATAAAAGTGTCTGCTACATAATGTAGATGTAAGACCAAAATGAGGTGATGGTGCCCTCTGAGGACTACAGTCATGCCCATTATGTTTCCATCAGTGCTTCCCTTACACCAGTAATAGTGCTGGGCTTACTGGGCTTACTGGGCCCTTAGGAGCTGAGTCTGGGTAAAAACCATCACACCTTAGAGCCCCTGAGACTGAGTGTTCTGCATCCTCTATATAGGTAGAAATCCGTCAGCTTCAAAGCACAGCCTCATTTCCTAAAGCCATTTAACTATAAGAACATGGAGTCTATAGCATGGCTTCACACCCAAGACTGAGAGCAAAAGAATTATAATAAAAAAATTAAATAATATGTTGACAAACTCGCCCCCCCCCCCTTCTCACCACAATTTTGTTTTATGGGGGTCTTTCACCATGACATAATCACTTCACACTGCCGTGTGAGCGATGGCAGCCTTGACAGCGGAGCCCCATAAAGCACATCTAAGGGTGCCTAGCGCCAGCCAGACCTGGGGTTAGCTTAGCGTGCTCCTACCACCACTCCGTGCCAGAGCCTGGCCACTTTCCCTCTCTTTCCTTTCGGCGTGTTCCCCCCACGGCCCCCTCTGCCCAGAGACATAAATCCCCCTTAATTATCAAAACTCCTGCCCTGCTAATTCCACCACCCAAGCCTACACCAGGTGCCTCCGAAAGCATATTTAAGACACAGACGTGCACTAGTGCACTCCGGACCACGTCATCTCGCGGCACCGTAGGCGGCTATTTCCTGTTTTATTTTAATCCTCTCCTCTGGTGGACCACCTTGCACACCCATGTCATGTGACCGCAGGCTGGTGCAAGTTACCCCCCCCCCATCCACGGGTGTAATAAAATCCATGCCGGTGAATTCCGGCGCCGGGCCCAAGAGCTAAGGGTCACGCCTGGGCGGGGGACAGAGAGCAGGATTGCAGGGAAGCACACGGTCTGGAAAAATCCGGAAGGTGTGCCGGCGGCCCGGGCCCGAGTCAGCGCCGGCCCTTGGCACCTGCTTCGCATTAGGTGCTGTAATATCCTCGCAAGCTGCGGCAGTTTACTCTCCTGCTTCTCGCCAAATGTTTACGTGACACATGTAAAAATAGATTCCCGCCTGCTTTGAATAAATGAGGACTATCCTGAGGAAGCACTGCTGGTTATTTTAATACTTTACTAAACCATAGGATCCCGAATTTTTCAGCCCATGACCCCATAAATAACAGCGCCAGAGACTTGCCACCCCCATTTTCCCAACTGGGCAGGGTGGGGGCTGCGGTTATGGTTAAAATTAATGCCGGTATATTTGTATAGTTTTGACACTTCTTAATATTTTATTAGCACGTTCTGTAAATACTCTCGTGACCACCCCCACTTTTGTCCAGCAGCACGCAATGAATAATGCAAGTAAAATTACAATAACCATAAAGGTAACAAACTAAAGAATAAATAATACTACTTTACAACAAGACTACCCTTATAAAGGGTCTATGAATGGTTTATAATCACGTTATTAATTAGGTTGTAACACTTCACAAAACATTAACAGACAACTATAAACAAGTTATAAGAGTTTTTTTAATTAATGAGTTGCTACCATTTATCAGTGTAAAGTGGCACGGAATAAATAATAAAATTAGTTTTTATTTGTCTGGTTGTGTTAATAAAGTGTTTCGGCCCTGCAGTACCAGTGCCTGGGACTCGCCCCATTGTGGTAACCTCTCTCAAAATTGGTTTGTATAGATTATAGTTGTGTTTTGGATTTGGATGTGGGGAACCTAGGGGTTTTACTACAAGAGGAAGCCATCGGCCCACTTTGGTTGGTGCGATGTTCTGGTTTGGATGAAAACACACCATCTGTATCTCTGGATTCACATGGAGTAAGAAGCCGTGAGCTACAGACAGGGACCTAGGCTCCGTCTGTCTCTCTCGCTACAGGGACACAAGGCCCCATAAATTAAGGCTGTGGATGACTCAGGCGCAAAGCCGGAGCACTTTTAATTCTACCGCCAAGACGAACTCAATCACATGGTATGCCGCGGTGTGATTCATCTCTCGGTTTCTCTAGTCACGCCGAGGGGGTCAGCAGGTCCAACCTCACCAGGCACCACGGTGGCTCTCTGGCACAGAAAATGGCATCTGTAATTTGCCACCAAGAAAGATTCAATCTGTGTGAGTGTTTTTATTGCATTGAGTGATTCACCGGCAACTGGCACATGCTTTTAAATGAGAGCTGCTCTGCCTCCTCGTAGATATGGCTGTTGTGTGATTTCTCAAGAAGCCCCTGGAGTTGCCAGGTCCACTGTGGTCCACCTGTTCTGGTAACACAATGACACCCGGTGGGCCTCACACTGGGTCTGAAATGAAACAAAGCCATAACTGCTATCTGCACAAGTTGGAGTACAGTAACGTATGAATGCTTCATTTTCACATACTCTCTCATATGAGACATACAGTACACACACACACACACACACACACATATACATACACACACAGGAGAGCAAAACCTGGGGTCAGAGCACAGAGCAAAAACACCCTGGAGTATTCCAGGTGGTTATGAGCCTTGTTCAAGGGCCCAAGAGAGATGCAATGATGAACCATGTAGGGAAGACGGTACATTTTGAGGTTCTTTCAGTACTGATTCCACCCCTATATTTGCTCCTATCCCACCCCCATTTGCCCCAGGCAGCTCCACAAGTGTTCTGGTGTGTGTTTGGCCAAAAGTTCCGTCAGGAGGGGAGGACAGCAGGGTCAAAGCTATCGATTTTCCCCAACATTTGTCCTTCCAGGCAGCCCTTTCACTTCAAGCCGCCAGCAGGGGAGGGGGCTTCCATCTTTCATTCGCCAGAAGCGCTTGACAACTGCTCCAGGGTCAGGGGGCTTCACAGCTGGAGGGAGCCGCTCAGGGAGCTGGACACTGCCTCCCCCCGCAGCCGCAGAACCCGTGCTCTCCTGCAGAAGCAAGACGTGCTCTCCAGGAGCTCCAGTGCAGTGAGTTTTCTGCCGTGTCTTTTTTTCTGTACAATTATCATATAGAAGACTTTTTCCCTTTTGGAAGAAACTCCTTCTTGCCTGCAAAAAAATGTGTAGCTTTGAAAAGGGCAATTTGTTGAATTTTAAGGAGATTTAATGAATCCTGTTTTCCGGGCATATTTTATTCATGTTTTTTCAGGAAACTTTCCTTAGTGGCAGATTTGTTGCCTCTCAATTTGCATAATGATATTTTTTTTATGATTAGTCTGCCATTTTTCATTGTGTTCCTATTTTTATTCATATATATATATATATTTTTTTTGGTGACAGTGTTTAAGGAGTCAGCTTTTGCTGCGGCTCAGACACCAGGCCTGCTCGCCTCTTACCTGTGGTCTCGTTCAGTGCTTAGTTACCAAGGAAGTTTTGACAGGCAGAGTTTACAACCTCCCCTCCCGCAGCCACTTCGCACACGCTCGGACAGAAAGCAGTGACTTAACTCCTCTCTCTCTCTATTTGAAACATCCCCCATCTCCCCCCCCCACTACGTTTTTCCCTTTTTTTCGCCCTGCGCAGCCAGGAAGCATGCCAGCAGTCCTGCTTTTGCTCCGCTCCCTGCTTATCAGGCTGCTCAGTAGCAAATCAGCGCGCTCGGCCGTGCAGCTGCTCCGCCGTGGCCTGGCCGCCATCGCCGGCCGCCTGGGCTCCCTGCTGCGCCACGTCTGGGACCGCGTCCGATCGCAGGAGTCGCGAGAGGCCATCCTGTCCTGCGTCCTCTGCATACTCAACATGCACAAGAAGGTGGATAACTGAGGCTCCCGCCCGACTCACTGCTGCTCGTCCCCCCTCTGCTGGCTCTGGACTTTTGGAGGGAGACTGAGAGAGAGGTGGACTTTATTTTTAAATTACTTTTTTATCTGTTTTTTTTTCGTTGTTCTTTTTCGGGGTGTCCCTCTGAGGTGTGATTCAGAGCCATGTCCGAGAGCATAGTGCGAAAGATCCAGCCCTTCACCATCGGCACCAAGCTGTCTGTCCCGGCCGTGGCCAAGTGTCCGGACTTCGCCGATCCCTTTCTGCCCAGCCAGCCGCTGGATAACCGGAAGCTTCCCCGCAACCTGAACGACCAGGTGTCTATGTACCTGGGCCAGGCCGGGGCGGAGGGGCGCCCTGCGGAGACCCGCTTCTCGCCCGCGGTGGCCAGGGTGGCACAGGTGGAGCGGCAGAGGGATGAGCCCCCCGAGGAGGATGACCCCAACCAGAACGCTCTCTCTTCCACGGCTGCTTCCAGGTCCATCCGGAAGATCACCATCTCGGGAAGCAGGGATACTTCTGGGGATGTGGCCAAAACGCCAGGGGGCCAGGAGCCCCCCGAACTGGAAAACATCAACAACAACAACAACAACAACATGGCCGTGTCGGGTCTCCCCAGGATTATAGGGGTGACCTGTGAAAACAAGCCACAAACACACTTCAAGGTACAGATATCACACCTTTGTCTACTGCTGATTAATGCTTCGGTTTTACTGTTTCGTCCTGTTACCTTGTTCACACATAACCACATGGGTCAACCCTGCGAGAAACTTAGTATAGTGTCCCCTTTAGCGTAAAAGATCAATAAGATTCAGTATGTGTCATATATGTTAAAATAAAAATCGTTCCCTATTGTTCTACAATTGTGTTACAATAAAGTGGAAAAATATGCAATATGTTGACAATATGGTCTATGTTAGGTTTATTTAGCTGAAACCAGTACACTTGTACAACTGGTTGTAGAGTGTTTTTTTTTTATCTGTACATGCTTGGGGGAAATATCAGTTTTGAATTAAGGAGATAACGGCGACTGTTTGGTATTTATGTGTGCAGAACTTGTTCGTGTTTTTGTGCTCTCTGTGGGCATTTTGTGTGCAGCTACGTAGCGATGGCAGAAAACCATTAAAACCATTAAGGAATCGAGGGTAATGGATTTTGACCTTTTTAAAACCGTGCGATGCTCAGCGGGACGGCTTAATAAAATTACCTTTACGGAAAAAATGACTGGAACAAGTAAGAAGCGATACTGTTTATTGGATTAAACGCAGCGGAGGAGAGCCGCTTACTGTGGGGCACTTTCTAACCCACTGGCCGTTCCTGACCTGGTGCCCGGTGCTACGCTTTGTCTCGCTTGTTTCCCTCAAATTGCTGCGGGATTTTTCATTGTTTTGGGCGTACCGGAGGGATGAAAGCTTCCTGTGCGCATATGCATTGCCCAAAAGACGCGCACCTTTGATTAAATTGCGCCTCACACACCCCAGAGCTGCGCAACCTGTCCCGCCTTCGCCTCATCCGAGCTGCCTCAGTACCCACCGGGGAAAGGTAACCCGGTTTGCCGCAAGTACATCTTCTTCTTCGTTTGTTCTGGAACTCAGTGAAATGATGATGATGATGATAATAATAATAATAATAATAATAATAATAATAATAATAATAATGACAATTGTGGTTATAATAAAAACAGTAACAGAAATAATAACGATAACCATATAATGTAAAATAATAATAATAAACCGTAAAGGACGGAATTATTATCCTGGTGCCATGTAAACCTAAAACAGACCCACAGTTACTATTAATAAATAACATTAATTACTACAAATAATAAATCAGTATAACGAACACAATGAAAACGACTGAATTGATATCTAACATTTTAATAGGCAGCCACAGAAAGATATTGGTGTTTCAGTTTCGGTCCCAAAGGGATTTTGGAATGTGCGACATTTGGACTGGGCAGCAAGCACAAACCTCTGGTCTACGTTTGATATCGTACATGTTCTTAAGAAAATAAATGTCTGCGTGGAGCAGTGTCAAACAGTTACGGAAGCCAGAACATAACAGAGCATAACATCCTTAGGACTTGGGTCTTTTTCACCGCACGGCTTCCCACCAAGTTTCTCAAAGCAACACGAAGTAAACAGAAATAAAGCCGCAGGAATACACAGATCGGCGTTATAAACAATGCGCTCACTGCCGTGAGATCACCCTCACATTTTGGTTATTCAAGACGAGGGAACATTCGGAATATGTGCAGCAGCCGTGACACAGCGGCAAGCCTGCTTGTTAAAGCAATGAAGAGGGCAGAATATGAAAAGGGAAATCATAGATGTGGCATTTATGGACGCTAATGGTGAATTGATAGTGCGTAATCGAGTATCACGAAACCGTGGGTAAATGGGGAAACTTTAACAATTGGCCTTCTCTATATTTGCGAGGACCCTTTCACTAAAACACGCCAACTTGGAACAGTGCTCAAAGACTTTATTTTCGTCTTTTTCAGTACTCACCCATTAGCCTACGCAAAATACAGCTATCAATAATAGAATAAATTGAACTGAATTGTTACACTGGAAAGGCTCAAAAGGGGAAAAACAATCCTCATTCATTACTGATTTTGTATTTACTGAAACATTTATCATTGTTTTTTAAATACTGTGACATTTTATTTTCTATCATCTACGTTTTTTCAGAGCACATTTAACATCTTACCCCCTTCAGTTCAGTTGTGGTACTTTTCCATGGAATGTGCTGACATCCATGGGACATTAATCGATGAAGATGTCATGGTGAATGCACTTCTTGTTTCACAGGTTTTACTCAGGAAAGATGCCAAAGATGAGCAACAGAGTCAGAGAAGCCAGGGGCCAATTGGATTACAGCTCTCTGGGGATAAGCCCAGCTCTGCCAGTCAGGTACAGTACAGCAGCACTGCGCTCAGGGCATGGAGGGACAGCCTCATTTTCATCACTTAATTTCATGTGACTTCCAAATAACCTTACAGTATTTATTTACTTTTACTGGTTCCAGCTATATATCTTTTATCACTATCACAACTTTGACATTAACTATTTGAAATAACTACAAAGATGTTATATAAATATGAAATACTTTGAGAGAATAGTCATTATTTTGTAACAAGCAACTCTCTTTTTGAAGTTGAAAGGGACGACCTCTCTCCCATCTTTGTGGCATGTCAATGTTCTGGATCTTTCTGAAGGAAACATCTGTAGACTCTAACACAGCTTGCTTTGTGTGTTTTTTTATTTTTCTTGATTGGACTCTTCATTACATTGTGGTATTTGCAATCACAGAGGACTGAGGCGATACCTAATGGCTTGCTCCCTGCCGCAGCCTCTTGGGTTTTCATCAAAGTGGCTCAGTGGGTAATGCTGTTGTCTCACATTTCCAGAGTTGGGGTGCAAATCTTGCCTTCACTCTCTGTGTGGGCTTTGCACCTTCTGTCTATGTCATGTAGGTCAGCTCCAGGTATAACAGCTTCCTCCCACAATCCAAAGTCGAGCAGTTACGTTATTTGGCATATCGTAATCGCCCACGGTTTGTGCACCCTGCAAGGAACCGGCCTTATGGTTTGTGCTGTCTGGGATGGGCTCCAGGCCTCTCCTGCGCTTCTGAGCAAGATAAGGAACTAGAAGATATGTGGAAGTAGCATGTGTTCAGTTATGGCCAGGTGTACATGTGATTGTGGCCTTTAGGAATTCAGGATGTGATGTAATAGGTAGGATCACTGAGCATGCTGGGAAAAAGCCAACTTTTCAAAGCTCTGAGAGAAGCGTCTCGGAGGTAAACCAGTGGTGAATGCTTGTGGTAGTCTGGAGTCAAAATTAATTAAAAACAAACAGTTTGCTCTTTGATTGCTGTGTGCTGTGGTTTGACCACCTGTGATGCAGTTTGAAGAAGGGCCTTTTGCTTGCAGTTTTTTTTTTGTGGCGTGTGAGAGGCAGGATGAACTCAGCGTTATGCTGCCGTGAATCCGGGCCTTGAGTCATCGGCAACCCGAATGAGTGTTTCTTTCAGGCTTTGCTGTGTGCCACACTTGGAATGGGGATGCCATTCTTCCGTACGGAAAACATGATGTCAGGATGAGTGTCTGAGGAGGACAGGACACAGTGTGACTGTAAGGGGAAAAGTGGGGGCCTGAGCCGACTTTGTACAGAAGCGTGCTGTATGGCGGCACTGTAAAGAGGGCAGATTCATTCTAGAACAAGAGGAACCATTTTCATTGCCCTAACACACAGGGATAACAGGCGGGCACGTGCTCACCACCTGCATTATGGGTAAACACCGAGAGGCAACCGTGGAGTCGGAATGTTGGGTGAAAAGTGGCACTCTGAGATATCAAGCTTTGTGTGGCTTTGCCAGATAGCTGGCAGAAAAGTACATGGCGCTGCATGGCTCTGTAACCTCTCTGTGTCCCTCAGACCAGATGCATCCTGCATGAAAAAAGGAGAGGAACTCAACAATGGGAATGATATTGGGCCTGCTAGCTTGTCCCCAGCAATGTCTCACATGGTGTTGACAGTAATTCCTCCTAAGTAGGACCCCGGGCCTGTCTGACACATGTTAGCAATGGTGCTCAATTGTGTAAAAGGTGTAATTAAGGGTTTTAAATGGACACTTTAACATTCCCTCCCATTGAGGTGATTATGGCCGATGCCCGGCTGCCCTTCCTCCATCCCCAGCGGGGCCCCCTCTATGGAGGGGGAGGTCGGGGCCCGTCCTGACCCAGCGTGTCCTCTCTCTCGCATTTCTCCATCCTGCGCAGTTGCCTCGATGCAGATGTGCAGCTCTCACTGCTCAGAAATGCGCGCTCCTTTAATATTTGTGGAAACCATATGCGGAGGTTGACATGGCGCTGGGGTGGCGCGCAGAAAATCTGGAATCCCTCATCAGCCCCCGTTAGACAGAGCGGCCCAGCCTCGGGCAGGAATGCCGGCGTGTGGGAGACGGGGGGACGTGGGAGAGGGCATCCTCAGCTTCTTGGGGGGGGGGGGTCGCGCATCCGCAAAATCACTGGGAACATTCGGACACAGGCGTGGGGAGTGCGTCTTGTGACTTTGAGCCCTGCTGTGCCACTTCTGTGTTCCTGACTTCCTGGATGCATCCATCCAGAACCATAACCGAAGAGACGGTCCTCAGTGCGGTTTGTCAGGCTGGGGTGGCCTGCCACCACGGGCTGGAAGGAGGCGAGACCTTAGACATTTTTAAATAGAATAAAAGGAAAATTAATAATACTAAAACTAACACTTTCCCAGCTGCTTCTCATTCTGCATTGCGTGAGCACGCCGGACAGGGCAACGTCACGGTGGAAATCGCGGGTCCTGTGCCGCGAGAGAGAGCTACTTATCGGTGTATTGAGCGCTCTCTCCAAGGGGGGGCGGGGGGGTGGGCACATCTGGAGAGGAGCCGCTCTAGATCGCTTCCGGCCATCTTGGAAGCCAGTGCTTTTCTGGTGTAAACGGTTGTCTGGCTAATCATGGGCGAAACACGAGCGGTGGCCAGGGGGGCGGGTGTTAGTCTGGGCATATGTGTGGCCTGACATCGTGATACTAGCAACCTCTGCCAGCCCTCCTGCATCCAAAATTCATGTGTTGGTCTCCATCTTTCAGTACTTTGAATGGGAGACTCTCAATTCAAACCGCATTGCCTTTGGGGCACTTGCCTTCCAGTTCAGTGTCTCTCAGCTTAGTCCTCAGGGACTCCCAGACAGTTTACATTTTTGCTCCCTCCCAGCTTCCAACTAATCAAGAACACTGAATACCTGGTACAGGTGTGTGGGGAGCTGGGAGGGAGTGAAAATGTGGACTGTCGGGGGGGTTCCCCGAGGGCAGGGTTGGGAAACACTGATAGAGAGCTGACCCCCCCCCCCCGCCCCGCAAACGCCTGGCACTTGAGCAGAGAGACAGAGCCAGCTTGATCTCTCGCCTGCTCCCAGGGGTGGCAGTCTGGGAAGGTATCATTCCCACGGTCTGGTTAGGGATCCATAACAGCGCCGAAAACCGCACTGGCATCCTCGCCTTGCAGCTGGTAACCGATGCAGATGATTAGCGAGGCCAGCGCGGCTTCATCAGGACGGGCCAATGGTGAGGGGGGGTCGCGGCACTTCGGAAAAGGGGGGGGGGGCGGGGGGGGGGGGGGGGGGGGGGGGGGGGGGGGGGGGGGGGGGGGGGGGGGGGGGGGGGGGGG
>JAODKN010000063.1:4974397-4999818 GCA_026774425.1 Petrocephalus zakoni
ACATATCACACTACCTTAAGGTAGGCCGACCAGCAGCAATGCGCTTCACATGTTGCTCTACCTTAAAGTAGGCCGGCCAGCAACAATGTGCTGCACATGTTGCTTGCTAGCTCTATAACAAACAACCCATCTATTACCAGCCTAGAGGAAAGCCCTCCTACTCAACACAGCACCTACACCTTTATGCCATGGGCGTCTTCCACACAGGCTATCCTTTTTGGGAAGCCAAGCCTACAAACCCGCATTACACAAGGTTTTTATGCAAGGGGGCAGATGAGAGCTGGCCAGCTCCAGTTCTGACTCAGATTGGGTCGGGTTCGGCACTTTGCTGCAAGAGGGGAGAATCTGAACTTGACCTTGACTGCTCAAAATTAGCTTAACTCCCTTCTCGGTACTTACTTGACCCTCCATCTTCCAAGACTAATTACAAGCTCTTGGCTTCATGTTGCAATAAAATCATAAGAATTTTCCATTTGTTTGTAGAATGGGGCATGTGAGCAAACACCACTCATATTCTACCAAATACCGCCCCCTTCCACTCCCCCCTCCCACCCTCGTACAGGCCATGAACGTCCTGAAGGACCTGAACAGCCTGGAGACGTGGCTGCAGTCGGTGGAGCGCTCCATCCGGCAGTCCTCGCTCGCCGGGGACCCCGAATCCATGAGCGCGGCCGAGCGGGAGAGCTGCCTGCTGGAGAGGGAGGTGTCGTCCCGGGGCCTGGAGCTGCGCGGCCTGCGGCGGGAGGCAGACAAGCTGCGCTGCCGGCGACACGTGCACAGCGAGCGGCTCCCGGCACGCATGGCCGAGGTGGAGGAGAAGTGGGTACCGCTGTGGGAGGGCGCTGCTTAGCCAATCACACCCCCGGAAAAGCCAATAATGCAAATCTATGAGGATACGGTGCAAACAGGACGGTGTCCCATTTCATGGTAACAGCAAGGGTCCTTGTGGCCCAGGGACTCCACAGACGTCCATCTGCATGGGTACATCGCCATGTTCTCTGCCACTCCCTCCGATGGCCGGCACGTCTTGGCCTAAATCCACAGCATGAACCATACACTATAGATAATAGCTGAGCAGATTCCAGGACATTCACGCAAGAAAAGAAAATCTATTCAACTTTTTTTTAATTCATACTTTATCATTTACAGTATGTGCAAATTGGATAATAATTCATGAAGCTGGCGCTGAGTTTCCCGTTCTCCCCCATATAGAGAAAGTAACTCATCCCAGGTTTCTAACTGGCTAATATATCTCTGGTAATCACACAGACCGTCTGTCTTAATGGATTCATAAGCCGTTCGTCAAAGATTCGAAGCACAGCCACGGGTGACTTGTGTTTCAATGGAGACACTGTTTCACCGCCATGCGCATTTTAGGATTATGGCGTTGAGTTTGGTTGGGGAGATATTTTCCTGGTGGCCCTTGTAAAAGTATACGAGGCAAGGTGTTCTATTAGACGCACATATGTCTATAAACACAAGACATGCTCTGTTAGAGACAGCAAGCGTCCCAAGGAAAACAGGGTGGTGGAAAAGGCCCCATTTATCGGTTTCCAGGGCAGCAGAGCACATTTAAAAAAAATTAAGGAAAAAACCACTTCAGAATAGAGTTTTTACATGTGGATTTTTTTTCAACTTTGGATTTGGTCACTTGACATAATTTGTTTGCTGATTCACGGTCCAGGGGCCTCATTCATTCATGGGGACGGTTGTCATAAAGCTAATCCCGAACTTGGGGACTTCCCATCATGATCTTAGACTGGCATGATATAGCTTGTCTCTTGGTCAAACACAGCAGAAGTATATAAGGTCAGTAGAGGAGGAACATGAAGACAGAGAGGGAGGGACTGACTGAAGGTAACTCGCAGCGTGTACCGCTTAGGCAATCCCCAACTAAGTTAAATAAAAAACATCAGGTACGTTTTGCTTTCAGGCAAATGGGCCAAAATGTTCCTGCCTTTAACGGGGGTTTTCCAGGGGCTGGATGGCGCCGTCCCCGTCGGCTAACGGATCTTGGCCTCCCATTCAGGTACCACAGTGTGCGCAGTGCCCTAACGCAGCAGAGCGCAGAGCTGCAGGACACGCGCATGCTCACCGAGTTCCTGGAGCGTGTGGAGCTGGAAGAGGGCCAGGCGCTGCACAGGAGCCATGGCGGCAACCCAGGCCAGGTGGGCGGGACTTCCGCCTGGGGGTGAGATGACTGACGGGAGAAAGAGCCACTGGGAGTTACTACCTTTTTAATTGTCTGTCGAACCCTGTTTTTTTACAAAATAGTAATGGCAAAATGATTACTAACTAGTTGCTAGTCACTAAGAAAAAGGTGTGACAACAAGGGAAGCAGGAATTCAATTCAAGCACCTTATTGTCATTGTGTAACATGAAGAAATTACTTTTATGATGCCCCAAAGATGCATTTAAAGAATGCAAATAGTTAACAGCACAATAAATCCAAAATAAAAGCTAAAAATAAAACGTGAAGTGGACTAAGTGCCGTGTCCTTCCCAGCCTCCCCAGCACGACCTGGAGGCGGGGGCTTCTCTCCCGTGCCCGGCCGGTGTCCCGCTGATGGAGGACATCGGCGACCCCGTGGAGGAACTCAGGGAGGCCGTGGTGATGCTGAATGACACAGCGAGGGAGAGAGGCCGCTCACTGTGCCAGGACCAGGGGATTCGGGAGTTGCTGACCTGGGTAGGAGCCGGAGGGGGGCTGTCGGCAGCATATATGCCTCATTGTCATTCCACAACCATCCACTAGAGGGCCGTCATACCTCATTACCCTTCCACAATTGGCCACTAGGGGGCCATCAGCACCTGTCACTTTCTAATCCGGGGGGGTTGTTGGAAGCAGACATGATGATGGAGGTTGTGTGCTAAGCTGTACCCAGTGAGAACAGCCTCTACCTGGCCAAGTGAAGCATCCCTGTTATTAAGGACACTGTTACAGCACATACTGACTTGAGAAGATTCATGTGCGGAAGGACAAACACTGGGGCCGGACGTGTGCTTTTGTTTCGCCACTGCCCCCTTCTGGGCGCCGCACGGCTGTCAGACGGCACATGCTCACATCAAACCTGCATCATCTCAGTCCATTACGCTCCTTATACACTCAAACCAGAAAAGCACTATCAAATGTTATATAAATAGCTTGAAGAGCCATGCAGAGTGCACCCAGGTAACTTGCTGTTTATCCCATCCCACAGTACTCCTCCCTGGGCGTGCGGGTCCAGCAGGGCCTGTCGCGGAGCGAGGAGCTCAGCTCTGTCATCCAGGAGGCCGAGACGGACATGGCCGTGAAGTGCGAGCCGCACCACTGTGGCCTGGAGAGGCTGCAGGAGCAGCAGGATGAGCTAGAGGTGACCTCCCGAACCCTGACCCCATGACCCCTGCCATGTGGCGTCCAGCTCAAGTTTTGTGTGTATCGACTTGGGGGCCGCTAGTCTGCTGAGAAAAATGGATGCAGATGTGTGAGTGGGCAAGGGGAAGGACATGGGACACGCGTGCCATTTGGCGGCGAATCGATTGGAGCTTAAAAGGGACTGGTGCTGTGATGGCGGGGGGGGTCTCTTTTCATACGTCTACCACGGCTCGCAGTCTGTTTCCTGTTGTGCCGAAAGTCCCTCCCGTCTATTGAGGCCCGGCAGTCCATGCTTCGTTGAATGTTGGATTCAGCTATATAAACTGTTGCATCCGACCCCACGCAGAAATTTAATTACCCACAAAGGACTGCATTGTGCGTGTGTGAGGGTCTCTGGGACTGAGCGAGGTGATTGTGGTGGGCCCTGTGTGCCTGGTGGGGGGTGTATTCTGCATGAGTCATATTTGGGCAATGTTGTGTTTATCACATGCACGCACAGCTGTCTGGATACGATACCATTAAAGAACAAAAATGATCTCATCTCTCATACGAAAATAGCGCCGCGGTCATGCAACAGGCATCTAGCGTCCAGCGTAGCCGGGGGGCGGGGTTAGTGGCGTATCACTCTCCTCTTCCCACCAAAACCATGGCTTTGTTAATTACAGTTGTGGATGAAAAAAACTGATGTGCTTAAAGGGTTTGGTCCTTTTAGTAGCGAGGGGACACCCTGCGCCTGATGCATTGCTCATTGGGGTGGGCATACCCACTTCTCTGTTTGCTTTTGGAAAAAGTCAGATATGAAGTTTTGTCTTGAAAAGCATGGATATAATTCAGGCGTCAATTAATAAAGTTTTGTCAATTCGCATCAAACTTTTTTTAATTTTCTCTTGATTGTTCATTGTTGCATCCATAATGACTCTCCAAGCCTTTTGAGAACCGGCCCACGTTTCCACCAGTTTCAAAAAATAATGGAGTGGAAGTATTACGTAGGTGGAGCCGGACGGGTCTCGGGCAGGTGTCATTGTCCCAATCCGTCCCCTCCAGGTTGACTACGAGCTGCTGAGAGAGGACGTGGAGGTGGTGCGGCGCTCAGCGGCCCGGCTCCAGGTGCTCTGCCCAGACAGGGTGCACACGCTGGACGGTGCAGCCCGAGATACCTTGCAGGCCTGGGAGAAGCTGGGTGCAGCCATGGCAGAGAACCGGGCGCGGCTGCAGAACTTTGCACGGCTCCAGGATTTCTTCCAGAACTACCTGGCCATGATGTGAGTGACTCAGGAAGACGGGCGATGCTTCCTCGCCTCCAAAGGCTCTCGTGAGCTAGACAGTCAATCCTGTGCCAAAAGCTGAATAAGAGCCCACGCAGAGGAACTCGCCTCTCGCACGTCCCACTCAGAGACCAAAGCATTCCTTCACTGTGACTCAGCTCATGTTCAAGGACAACTGTTTTTTTTTTCTTTGGTCAGCACATTACTGACTCTTTTACTTGTGTTCCAAGATTGTCATATTATTTTTATCACTCATACATCAATTATTACTTTATTAATAATGCGATATTACTCACTTCAATGTCTGTGAGTCACTGAAATACTATTTCACAAATTAAAAATGAAATGCTTGGGTGCACCTATGTGAAGTATATCAAAACTGAGCAGAATATGAGATTTTTTGTTGACTTTAAAGGCAATTGGCCACTGTTATGTACTGTAGGACATTAGCTGAGTCTCTCTGTAAATTAGGCTGAGAAGGGTTGGCCTGATAATCAAGGTGAATTTATTCACATGATTAGTTCTGAAGCCACTGAGGGTGATTTCATGACAGCTGCCTTGTGATATAAACCCTGGAAGCTAAGGCCTGGATTAGCATTAACGTGACAGGATTTACATCGTGTTCACCACCCTGTCATGCTCCCCCGCCTCCAGCTCTTGGACAGAGGACACCCGGGCACGTATCTTCGACAACATCGGGCACCGTGGGAGTGCAAGTCAGGAGCCGACCGTCACGGAGCTGGACTTGATGATCGAGCAGAAGTTTGAGGAATTTGACGTCCTGGCTGCAGCGGGACAGGAGCTCATAGATGAAGAGCATCACCTGACCAATATGGTAAATGTCTGTGCTGTACCCCATGTAGATTTCAGGAAAATACGTAACAAGAATTCACTCAAAATTTACCTCTCTAAGTGGGAAAGTTACCAGCTCACCTTAAAAAGACACTGTGCTTTTAAAGTATTAAGAGAACTACCAAGATAGTTATAGAGCTGCTTCTTTTTTGGCATATACTCTGACCTCTTTGTTGTGCAAAATATCTAAAGATCAGAGAGAGGACAGAGGAACTGCAGAGCATGCTGGGATGGATCCTGGTGCGCTGGAGGGCGCAGAAGCACCAGCGGCATCTTGGGAAACCCAAGTTGGAGCCTAAGGGAGATGTGATTTACTCAGAAGCCACAGTTTATACTCCAGCTCAACAGGTAGAGACCGCACTCTTACAACTCCAACCTCAACTTTCCAACAGACAGTTACCTTAGGATGCTGGCACTGTGGACCTGGACCTCTGTCAAACAATTTTAATATTTCCATAAGGGGAAACTCCATCTTGTAACCTTGGCAAAGTTAATTGAAAACCTGAGTTTCCTCTTAAATGTTCCAGCTGTAAAAATGGGTAACAGTGAACACTAAATGCTGTGTTGCACCAAGTTAAAATGAAATACATGCAGAAAGCAAAGGGTCTTAATATAAACACAAAACATGGGCAGAGAGTAAAAAGGAGAGGATTGTTAGCTAATATCTGACTAATCTTCTTGGACAGCTGGCTTTAGTTTATCCACTGCACACCAGACTCCACTTTCCGTCCCACACAGAGCATGTCTCCACACTGCCCGACCCAGCAGACTGCTAAGATGGCTGCCACTGGAGACACTAGTGGCCGGCTTGAAGGATGTGGCTGGGAAGAGTCAGAGAGCGGATACGAGGTTATGGGCAGCATCAGCCCCAACAGCAACGGAAGCTCCCCCGCTGAAATCCAGCAAGGTCCATTGGCCATCGAGGCACCTAGGTCACCCTTTCTTGTCGTGAAAGAGCCAAGCACCCCTGCACTGGGAGGCACAGTCAACCTTATCCTCAGTTTCGGTAAAACAGGGGACAGCCAGCTCCAGGTGCAGGAAACCGTGGAAGAGGCAGAGGTTACTGAGCCAGTTCATAGGGTGAGTATTCGGGCTGATATACTGCAATCTACAGTACACGCTGAACAGGAAGTAAAACAAACGGAAACAAGGAGCCAAACCCAGAAACACTTTAGCACATCATCAAGGTCGTGTTGAAAGTGGAGTTTCAAATGACGAGTGTACTTCAGGCCCCACGCTCACGTTTGCCACTGGAACAATGGATGGTTCGTTGCTCAAATATCCATAGTCCATCCGAGAGAGTCATCCAAAGCCATAGTGAATGCGGCACATACTGGGAGGAACGTTTCTTACACATCAAAAGCAGTCAAAATTCTTTCATATGCCATTCTTGCAGAGCAAATAAAAACAATACCCTTCCTCGCTAGCGAGAACATATTCTCATAATGCCTCGGGTTTAATAGATCAAGAGCTTGGCGTTAGGTCTTAAGCTGACAGTGATTGGTAGGCCAGATAAAAACATGCTTGAGAACCCGAGGGCATCCATGGATGGTTCTGATCTGTGCGTTAAAGGGGAACCAGGAACATCACAGCCTTTGGGTATCGTGTTGATCTGACATCTGTATGTTTTTCTCTGTGCAGTGATGAGTTTCATCATCTCCACAGCCCCTCCCTCTGGCCGCCCCCGCGCCCCCGATATTCTTTATTTTGTTCTCCCCCTTTTTCTCTCCCTTTCCCTCAGCCTGCTGAGTCTCCCTCCTCTGCCTGTAAAAGCTTATGGAGCCGTTGCCAGGGCCTTTTGGGAAATACGTTCGGTAGTTTTAAGCGAAAGAGAAAGATTTACCGGCAGAGTGCAGACGAGGTAAACAGCGCTGCTGCATGTCCAGGGTTGGTGTTGCATGGGCGGTGGTGGAGGGACGGGGGCTTACTAACAGGGCGAGGGGGAGTGTGTCTCCTCGCCCCCCGTCTTTGTCAACTGCATCTCTCACAGACCCCATTGTACACCTGTTGCCACACTTTCTCTCTGCCATGCGTGGAACAGCAAGGGCGAATGTGGCCTTCTGCTACCCCCCATGGGTCCTCTTGCTCATTGAAATGAAACCCGGTTGAGGTGAAAAACACCTGGAAATTGTAATTAAAAGCCACATCAATAGGGCTGACTATTACTATTTGGTAGGTAAAGGTGGCAGTGGCTGGTTGAGTTGTGTGTAATTCCTTTTCCATGCATTGTCTGTTTCTATTGATGAAAGTCTTTTGCATGCCGAGTGACGAACTGAATCGATGGTGCTTCCTTTCAGACTGACATTTCTCTGACGCGTATTGACTCACCAGCCTTCAAAAGCCTAAAGCCCACTTGGACTCTCTTGACGTCTCTGGCACAGTTATTTCTACTTCTGACCTGCTTTCCTCACCACATACAGAAAGGACAGATTTAAAAGCAGGCCTCCGCCTCATTGGTACGTGGGGCTAGTGGTGCCTGATGCAATTATTACACAGTCTGTCTTAGGCCACAAAACACTTGTAAGTACTGCTTTTCAAATAAGCCCTAGACCTGACTAGCTGTTAAGAGAAAATCCATCACCAACTGAAGACAGAGTACCCCTCAGATCCACTTAACTAGATCCCCAAAGTGTTTTATTGTCAACATGCATAGTGCTGTAGGTTTGGTCAGTCTACAACACAACAACACCTAGCAGCAAATGAGGGATTGAATCAGGAACATCAGAAGATAAAAGGGAAGCAAACAATGGCCCATTTCCAAAGACTGCTTTTGTGTCCCACCATACCTGAAAATACATATCATTAGGAATCAAAAAGTACTCACCTCGGAACAGTGACAGTAAACTGCATATTTATAAAGGATAATGTACAGACACGGACTGCAGACCTGAATGGTGAGAAAATGCAAAAACAATGCTCGTGTAACTCTGTCGCAATATGCACGTTGTTTTTACCAAAAACCTTACGTTCTAAGCTTGCACAGCTTGCAGTTCAGCCATCTAACCATGCATATTTCCCGCTGAAGCAATTTGGTTTAAACCCCATCAGGATTTAAACATGTAACCTGTCGGTCACACTACACTATGGTCCCTGGCAGTGGTGTAGGCTTTCACATACATGTGACATTTGTGGTGTACCCAAATGCATGACAAAACAGAAGCACCGAGGGCAAGCACCAGCAAATTACTTGAGGCGGTTTTTGCCTGAAAAGTTCACCACATGTCAGTTCCTGCCCCGACCACTGTTTTATGAGCATTTGACTCATATTGTGTTTTATATGTTTGGCCAAAAAGATTCCATTTGTATGGGATAGCTGTTGTTCCGGGGCAGAGCTTTGACTTATTACTACAACCACTACAGACATGCCAGCATGGCAAACGGACTCAGTTACTACTTGTTTACTACACTTACTCGTTTCTCATCAAACCCATTTTAGTTAGTCCTCAGGTTGCCGTTCCTGTGAAATCCAGACACGGGCCTGACATCAGGCCAGATGTGCTCGGAGTGCCGACCTCTGGCGTGACCTCATGCATCACCATGTCAAAATGAGAAGAACATGTGACAAATTATAGGAGTCTGTGATATAATTTAAGAATGCAAGCTATCAGGGTAACACTGACACAATGAAAGTAGACTGACTGTGCAGCCATGTGATGGGCATGTACTGTGTTTTTGGTGAGATCCCGATGAGAGACTGTTTATTATCCACCTCTGGTCTTCAACTTTATGGCGGACTCTCTCGTCTTGACTTGGGACAGATCAGCCTGTGACCCGTACTCTTCTTTCGCAGAGTCGCAATATTTCCAGCTAGTTTTCTCGTCAGTCTCGTGTCATGTACGGCAGTGTGGCCAAGCGTTCCTGTTCTGGTCTGAAATAAAAAGCGTCTGTGTCTTCAGAAGAATGCAAGGCTGCTATTGTGAGCATGGGGCTTTTCCTGGATAACCCTGAGTAATCATATTCACAGTAGTTCTCAGGAACCCAGAACTTCAGCACTTACAGATACTCTGTTCTTTCCTTTTCAGGTGAGTACCTATTTGCATGTTAAGGACAACAAAGCCGCCTCGCCTGAGTACGAGAACATTACTCTGCCTCGCACTGCCACTAAGGTTAAAGTACCAACGGCCTCCTCATCCTCGTCCTCCTCGGGGTCCTCTTCCTCCGCCTCTCTGCTTAAGAGTAGCCCCAGCTCCGTCATTGACAGCCTGAAGAGGAGGAGCAAAAAGCGGAAGAGGAAGAGGGAGGAGAGGAGGCACACCATCCAGAGGGTAATGGGGGAGGAGCTGGCAGAATCTGCGCCCCCCTCTTTGGCCCAACAAGTCATACACAGCACTAATACTTGGCCTCTAAAGGAGAGGAAGAAGGTCTCAAAAGAAGCAGCCTCCCCTAGGGGCACAGAGACCCAGGACTATGTGAGGAACCCCCTGTTGAAGGACATAGATGCTGAGTGTACAGGAGACTCACTCATTGTTCAGCCTGGTGTGGAGAAAACCCCAGGTTCAACTCCAGCAGAGCATGGCAAGAACCACTGCAGATTCCTGTCTCTGGGATCCGTGCTGAGCTTTGACCTGCCCAAAGACTTGAGCCTGATCCCCAGCATTCCTGACGTCATAACCATTTGCCCTCCAGATCCTAAAGGAACAGACCACCTAAGAAATTACACAGACCCCCTTGACTCCAACAGCCGCTATTCTCGCACAGAGAGACACGCAACGATGACGACGTTCAAACAAACATGTTCAACACCTGTCTGTCGAGAAACATCCAAACTCAGCCCAACAGCGATAGTGACCAGTTCTGTTGTCTGCCATGGCATTCCACCTCCAGAAAGGGTTAAACCTTCACCAAATCACAGTCAGACCAGAGTAAGCAGTGACCAATCAAATCTCCAGTTAAGTCGTCTGTCAGATAAAAGTGGCCAATATGAACTAGGGCAAGAAGAGGACAAAATGGCTGCCGTTCTGGACTTCAGTGGACCCATGCCCAGCGAAAGCTTTATTCCATGTGTGCATAGAGAGGAACAACACCTTAAAACGGATGTTAATAGTGACAAATCTACTGCAGTTTCAGTGAACCACATATGTCCAAGTGTGCACACTAACGTTCTGGACCTCAAAGAACATCGATACCACAAGAACTCCATATCAGGCTTAAACGTAGCCTCGAACATTGTCAAAGGCCTCAGGACTTCTACAGGTAGGATGGAGAGTTCAGCAGACTTAGGAACACGCATCTCTGAGAGCATGAGGATCTACACTGAAGTGGGACACCAAGTGTCCACTAACCTACTTATGGGGACACTGGGTAAAGCAATATTTGTACAGTCGGAGAACTGTGATGGGGACCTAACTTGCCTCAAAATGAAGGTAATGCCCACTGCAGAGGACAATGTCCATCCAGACCATCAGCAGTTTGAAGAGGAGGAGGAAGAGCTGGAGGACATCTGGAATCAGACCAACGGCTACCGGCAGAGCATATGCTCTGACATCATGTACCAGACACACCAGGAAGAAATGGCAAACTCTCCACCCAGCCAGCCTCAAGAGCCACCCATCCAGGGTCAGGCTGTGCTCTACAGAAAACTTGTTACTGCTTCAGCACCCAACCTTCTGGTAGCAGAGTTCAGGCTACCACCTTCAGTCCAGTCCCTGTTAGGCTACAACAAGGACCCAAATAGAGAGGGCAAGAGCCTTTCCAGGGGGGACAGGAAGTCCTGGGCTGCATTCTCAGAGAAGGAACCAATGAAGGTAGCACTGGTAAATGAGACCGCCTCGAATTCCATGACGCTGCCTAACACAGGGGACCAGGAAAAATACATCTACCATTACAGAGAGGATGAGGAGGAGGATGAGGATGAGGATTTGAAGGAGGGCACAGGTTGTCCGAAGGTGAGGGCCACCTTCACAAAAAGTCAATGAAATTCCCACATGCTAAACGTGCCTCCTGCAGTGTTCCTGTGGCAACAGTTCACAACACATGCACAAAAGGACTTCATAACAAAGGTGCTGGCTTCAATAAGTTCACGTAAAAGCAAAAGGTTCTACTTACTCTATGTCGATTTATGTTTTATAGCTAGAAAATTTCAAGTTTGTCAGTGTAACCATATTTTTGCTTACTGGAATATAAATTTCATTAATGTTTTATCTAAATAATTGCTCAGTTAATTTTCTATTTCCTCAGCTTTTCAAAATACACCTAAAAATCTAATATTCAAATATCTAATCTCTGGCACCACCTAGTGGTCAAACAAGAGATATTTGATTGAGCATTTTCTATTTTGACCTTACAAGTTAGAACATCTGAACACCCCACAGGACCAATCCATGAGCCTGTTCTCAGTTCACATGGGTCACGAGGAAGCTCGCCATCAGGCAGAGGGCACGGATTGTGGTAGAGATGAACACGGACATACAATCACCCCAGGAGGGCACCGTAACTCAACGGTATGAAACTTCTTGCTTTTCGAATATATGATTCATTGCTACAGAGAGATTTCAAAACAAGATTATAACCCTAAATTGACCATAAATTTCACTTGTTCTTGATCCCTTGAGTGTGGCAAAAACCTACCCAAGAAGATATCAAACTATACAGACGGCCGAAAACCGGCTATGCTAGGCCATGCACTGCTAATAGATAAAATGTGAATAGAAAGCTCTGCATACATTGGTGGTGTCTGCTGTTTCAGAATGGGAGGAAGCCGGAGTTCCAGTCTATGGAGGGGACACTGGAGAGGAAACACAAGCTGCAGTTAGGAGGGAAGAGGGTAAGGGGAGGGGCTTTGCAGTTTTGGGGGCCGGTCCAATGGGAAGAGCCTCAGTTAAAGGCAGCCACACTCCAGTGATCCTGAAATCTGATTGGTCTCTTCAGCCACTTGTCAGTGACCTGGCACTCTGCTCCTTGCAGGCTCCTTGCCGTGCCTGGAACACATACCATGCTGTGCTGTTTAGGCAGACGCTGTGCTTCTACCAAGACCGCAAGGACACACTGAAGGTAAAGCTTTCAGAAGGGGTCCGGGGGAGCACATGGTGTGCATCGGGAGGTGCCCGTGCACACTCACAATACAGAGTCCTTATAACCACAGCAACAGTGATTGTGATAGGGTGTTGAGATTAACACAGTGTCTCTCAACCCTGTCCTTATGGACCCAAAGACAGCTCCCAACACACCTGAAGCAACCCAGCAAGCAATGAGGAAAACCAAATGCCCGGTACAGGTGTGTTGGGAATTGGGGGACAGCAAAAATGTGGAATGTCTGGGGGTCCCTGAGGACTGGGCTAAGAAACAATAGTTTCACTAGTGACACGTACATTAACATTATGAGCTGTACCCAGAACCTAGTCTTGTTTCAAAACGTAGTTAATCCTTAAAAAAAAACAACAGCTGATGTAAGTCTGTCATGTCTGTAACGTTCCTACGCAGAGCTCTGTGTCCGGGCTGCCGCTAAACCTCACCGGAGCCGAATGCACGCCGCTCCCCGAGTACAGCAAGAGGGCCAACTGCTTCAGCTTACGGTGAGTGAAGGGAGCCTGTCGCAGTCATCTGTGAGCCTTCCCCATGTGGCAGACCAGGCTCACTTTAACGTTTCCATCGTGGCTGTGTTCATTCTGGGCCCTTGCGTAGTTGGACCCCCCCCCCCAATAGCACTCTCTGTCCTTCCAGCCTACGGGACGGCTCCGAGTACCTCCTCAGTGCCTCCTCCCGGTTTCTGATGAAGAAATGGATGCTGAAGATCCAAGCAAATTCAGGTACAGATTTGGCAAATCACAAAGCCATCTGCTGCCTCTGTACCGTATAATCGCACAATATGTCCTGCAGCACAAGCCTTCAGTTTCTCTAAATTCTGTCGCATTAATGAAATACCACTAGTTTTTTTTCCCTTTATAGATCCAGCATTATGTTTATGTTGCTAAACCTGCACAGCATATGCTCTGCTTGATATCGCCCCTGACAGACTTTATCTTTGTTGGGAAACCCTTTACAGAAGGCACCTTTGTTATTCACATTCACCTATTTTTGAGTTTTTGCTGGAGTGAAGTGCATGAAAAATGAGCCGAAAATATTCCTGTGAAAGTGTAAACAGGCCCACCTGTGTCTTTGACAGTACTCAGTGAGGCAGAGCCCCCCCGGCCCCTGCCCGCAGCCCCCGTGGGAGAGCGCACCCTTGACACGTAAGAGCTGCCACTGCACACTCTGGCGACCTCCATAAGAGTGGCAGCCACACAATACACCAGTGCACAACAACCGTGCACGAGGTGCATAAAATAAATGGCTATTCCTTCTCATAGGTGACTGTTACGGTTATTTTTAATGCCAGGCTTTTAGTAAGGCCCCTTTTAAGTCTGTTTAGTAACAGTGTAATTCACATACTGAACACTAGAGGTAGTACAAGTGCTACAATTCCATGGCTGGCGCTCTCTGAGTAAGACGTCATCCGGCATCTGAGCTGACAGCTTGATCCAAGCCGACCTCTCTATTCACGGCGGCGTTGGAGACAAAGTGCTTTTCTTTGTTGGAGATGTCGGTCTGATTTATGAGTGGGACGGCTTTCACACGGACTTTCATCCTGCTTCCGGCTGCTTTCCAACCGCAACCGTGGGACAAACACGCCACCGATGACATCAGGGGTGGCATCGGGCTGTCCTCCCCATCGGGCTGTAGCCAGGCGGGCACAGCCAAAGGAAAAGAGATCGTGGTCCTGCCCAGAGACAGCGCCCAGATCCCGGAAGGACACCGAAAAAACCTACAGGACCTGTCCTCGGCCTCCTCTTCACACACAGGTCATCAAACAGTTAAATGTTTAACACTACAAAGCCTTAAAAACACACAAGAGGTATTTAACTGTCTGCCAGTTGACATGTACGTCTGAATGCATTCTAGAATGCGATTGGTCAGTCTCTCTGGTCTGACTGAAGGATTGGTCAAGCCTCATTGGCTGGCATGTATTGTAATGCCCAAATATGACTGAAGACCACTGAACCCTCTGGCCCTCCACAGGATATTATTACGGCTCCCTGAGGCAGAGGCCATCTCAGAGCCCGCTGGAGACCGCCCCCCCGATCCCACGCACCTCACCCCCCAGCAGTAAACGCCGATCTCACTCCTTTACCTCAGGTACCCTCACCATAGAAGAAACAGCACAGACACCCCCTCCTCACCACTACAACATGAAAAGCCAGCCTATACTCACCCTTCAGTTGTTTATCATTGAGACCTTTGGCTGAACATTTACCTCTTACTCCTCGCACTTACGGGGGGAGAAAGTCGTAGAGCACACGTAATTCATCCTTATTATGCAGGGGGCTCGGCGCTTAGAGTACAAGTCCAGGAGGCACTTGGAAAAACGTGTTTTGAGGAGATAGCCAGCAGTAAAAATGGCTGAAGTGTGAAACTGTTGCTCTGGGTTCTGCTGCCCAAATAAATGCGGAAATCTGATCTCCCGGCAGCCACATACCAGAAGATTACTCCCGTGACTGTGCCCCCCGGCAGCCGCGACGGCAGTTCCAGCTACTCAGTGACTCTGCTCATCAGAGACCACCTCTCGGAGGCCGGGCCCAGTGGCGCCGCACCAGATCCGGCACCCTGGAGGCAGGGACTCACGGACTCGCCCCACGGGCCCAGCTACGCGTCCCTCCCGCGGCCGCGGAACAAGTCCGTCTTCAAGAAGTTCTTTGGGAAGAGAGAGTGACCGCGGCGCGACCTCTGACCTTTGGGGACCATGGGAAAAAGGCGAATGAACCCGTGCGAAATCACTGACGCCGCAGAGTGTTTGAGTTCCTGTGTGCAGAGCACATTAAGTTGCCTTGTGTATTTTTTTGAATATTTATGTTTGACAAGGAAAGCGGCTGAGCCCACACATTCGCTGTTGCTTTGCCGTTTATCATTCCCGTTATTCCTCCAGTTGTCACTTGTTTGTTCCCTTCATTCCGATGTCACGGCAGAGCTTCCTACAGACATACCCCTGAGGTCACACACTCAAAACGTTCACACTGTTCCTACAAATTCTTAATTCCTTTCAAGGACATACTCTGCTAGCTACTAAGTAATCGTGAAATTCGATTTAAATCCTACTGAAAGACTAATTTAACAGAATGACGCTCGCTGAAGCGTCGTGACGGAGCAGGAATGCTTTCTACAGTGCAAAATATTATTCATGAATAATATGAAGAGGAAACATGCAGCACACAGTTTCACCGATTGTTGTCATTCCTGCTAGTGATTTTATGGTGCGTTTTGTTTGATGGATGCGTTTTGTTTGATGGATGCGTTTTCCCACATCTGTGCAGTTGATCTTAATTAAATAGCAGATTTGTGTAACAGAGACTTGTATGTCATTCTCTGCCTGAAACGCCTAGCATTTGCTTCGGTCTGGGCATCTGGATCAGACTCTGAACATCTAAAACCCAATGATACTCTACAAAAAAAAAACAAGACAAACATTCCACTCTGCGGGTATGAAGACCCCCCCATCATCTCCTTTGAAATGTTGCATTAGCTTTGCTCGTTGTATAAGAAACTCTGTAGATCCCACGTACTGTAGATGTCTGCTGCTTAGGCCCCGCAGGCTCCTGCCTGCCGAGGGCTGATTCATCGCCTCGTAGCTACGAGAGACGAGTTCCGGGGTCACAGCTGGCCTCGTATGTTAGGAGGCGACATGCAGTTGAGAGGTTATTTTTAAGCCAGTCTGCCGTGTTTACATGTAGTACGCAGACTATATACACGCACACACACACAGGAAGTCCTCCGACGTCCCACCAGTTAACATGACTGGGATTCTTCCAGAAGTTTGAGCTTGAACATTCATAACTGCAGGAAACGCATAACTGATTTTAAGAATAACTTGAGGGGGATCATCTGGCCCGGTGCAGGAGAAGGGCTGTTCTTTTAGCTGTCCGAGTTTAGCATCTGTTCAGAAATATCGGGTCCCTGGATATAAATACGAGTCAGAACCTCCATGCAGTGGCTAAAGCGAGATAGAGGAGGCTTAGAGAAGGGGTCAGGAAAGCTTGCAAGAAGAAGCTAGCACGGATGCGGGAGGAGAAGATCCGTTTTGGTATTTGGTGCCCCTCTGACTTTGAGACGTAAGCAAAACAGTGTGTTGCCAGGCAGGTGAAACAGCAAACCGATCAGAGAGGCAATGAATAACAGGAGAAGACGGCCTGTGGCTGCTTAGATGAATGAGTGCCGTTTTGTTTTGTCAGGACAGGATTAAAAGTTTTAGGGAGTCGTGACACAAGCTCAATCGGAATGTCCTGCTGTACAAAGAAAAGCCCGTACCTGGCAGTTTTTCAGCTTGGATTGGAGACAATCAATATGCTTCAGCACCGGGAATGCAGATGTGCACCATGCTGGGGAGGGGGGGGGATGTGGCACGGACAGCAGGGCCTGCTCCTGCACCCCCGACGTGGTGGACCGCAGGAACATGCAGAATAAAAACAACAGCTGGAGAAAGAGCGGGAACAACCAAGAGTGATGGCTGGGGGGGGCTGAAGGGGAAACCTGGAGAACAATGTGCCCCCCTCCCAGCAAGCAGCCTCTACACCAGCATTTTCCCGGTCCATGGGGACCCAAAGACAGTCCACGTTTTTGCTCAAGAACAACAAAGGCCCGGTATGGGTGTGCTGGGAGCCGGACGGGAGCAAGAACATGGACTATCTGGGGGTCCCCTAGGATAACGATAACGTAATGCGACGGCCCCGCTGCTCCAAGGCCTCTTTTCTCCCTCATCACCCAGAAACAGAGAAAGTGCAGAAATGGACAAGCCGACTGCGGAGTGATGTGTTCATCCGGGGGCCGCCTTTAGCAAACCCGACTTAGGTCACGTCACATCAAAGACAGACACCGGGGTGACGAGGCACATCCCCCTTCTGGCTGCAGGCCACGTGCGCAGACCGTGCCCAGCACGCATGCACCTGACGATAAGGCCACCGCGCCACCGAGCTGCCTGCCATTACCTGCAGTACCCGCCTTTTCTCCAGGTTAAAAACAGAATCGCATCTCCGTGGGTCTCGATGCCGGAGTCTGCGATACTTTTTACAGTGTGCGAGACACAGGATTGAGACGGCTTCCTGTCCCATCTGCCAAACAGCAAATCTATTACCAGCAGGAGAAGGGAAGGAACACAAGCATATCTGTCAAATCCCAGCTGCTGGACCGTCATGCGAGTCGGAAGCGGTCTGTGAGTGGACACCTTGCCACAGCACACAGGTTTGTAGATTTTCTGGGTGGGCCTGGTTAGGGGGCCCGATGCAGCAAAGAGTTACAGTTACAGTCTCCAGTTAAAGTTATAGGTCAGTTATAGGCCCAGTCCTCAGTAGTGTCCTCAGCACTTCCCACAATGCATTTGAATAAGCCCCTGACAGCAGTCAAAAATTCAATGACCTGACATGAGGGCAATGGCTGTGCTGAAAACAGAGAGCCTGATAGAAGCTTGTAACTTCCCCTGGGTTTGGAATGAAAGGGGAAGAGGGTGGGGTGGGGTCATCGACCTTGAAGGTCAGACGACTGATGTCGGAGAGCCAGACAGGAAGTGAATGCGTTCTGTCATCCGTCGGTCAATCATTAACACAGCAAGCGTCAGCGAGCGCAATCCAATGATGAGTAAGCGATTTCTAGTTAAAAAAAAAAAAAAAGAAAAAGACAAAAGCACAATCTCCACCCCCAAATCCTAAGGGCACAAAAACACTGACAAGCCTGACAAGTCAATACCTCCACAACACGGGCAGGCTTTTCATCATAATGACCTCTGCCTCTCCCAGGACAATGTGCGCACTCATCACAATCAGGGGAATTCTCTCAATCCCGCAGGTACCAAACGCGTATGCTAGCCATGTTATTACACTGCAGCACCACTAGGGGGCAAAACCTCACTTCTCCACAGGATACCGGTTTGGCATAGTCTTAGAATGCATTGTCCTGATCCACCATGCAGAATGAGCTAAGCAAACAATCATAATCTAATTACACATCAGCAAGACCTCACTGCATGGCAATCATGCCAATCTATCTGAGGCCTCGCAGGCACATTCGGAACGGACGGGATCCGATCCACCCCTCGCCAGGGGCGGGGCAGCCACCCCCGCCACCCGCGGTCACCGCGATCTGGTCGCTCAGTGAGCCGTGAGCTGATATCGAGTGTCTGATTGAATGTGACAGGCAGGTGAGCTCTCATATGACGGGGGGAGGGGGGGGGTGTTAGGGAGTCCTGCAGACTCCACATTCAAACCAGGCTGGATTGATTTCAGAGCGGGACCCTCAACAGAGGTGAAAATCTCCCTGCTCCTGAATGGTGGAGGTGGTGCTGCTGGGCACAGGTCGAGCGTTTCCCCGCGGCCGCAGTGATGAATTCAACATGAAGGATCTCATATGTCCCCCCCCCACCACCGCCATGATCTCATATGAGCAATGATCGATGACTGCCCAGAAAGTGCAATCTATGCTGTCATGTAGCACCATGACACTTCTCCTCAGGCTCCCTGCAGGACACCCAAGGGGGCTTTGGGGCTCATACAGTCACAGAGAAACGGCCAGGATGGGGCGGGGGCGGGAGGAGCAGTCATCAGTGACAGGAACTTTCGGAGACCCTTGGGATGGAATGACAGTGATTGAAGCGAGAGAGGTCGGATTTAAAGGGACAACATGGCCCCTGGGCGCCTCCCGTCTGCCTTCTCTTTGACGATAACCACGGAAATGTGCCTTAAAGAGCCACAAACGCCCCAGTGATATGGGAACAAAGGCTAGAATCAGAAGCTTCCAGGGTTAAATCCCACAGATGGTTTAACTGACCTGTTTAACCAACCCAGACGCTTAACCTCAGTTTGCTCAGGTGGGAAGGCATGCAAGGCGATACTGCCATGTAACTCAATCGAAGCCTTTGAGCGCTTAGTCTGGCTGCTCCGTCATTCACACAAACCAGAGAAGCCGGATCCTCTGAATTTACCTGATAAACCTTATCTATGCTTCTATATACTTTTTTAAATGAACAATGTTTAACTTCCCAAATGCCAGCTTTGTGAATACCTGACCCATGGAGAATGCAGACACTAGGAACAAAACCCTATTTGTTAAATGCTGCCCACCTCTTATGGGGGTGGGGGGGTTGTGCCTGTGAAATGTCTGCCCAGGACCACCCGGAACTCAGCTTAGTATTTGTTTAACCTGCAATAAATTCCATCAGCCTGTCACAATCACGTGTCATGCAACATTGCGTGTTGCCCTTGGCAACAAACCACTGAGCAGTGGGGGCCGCCCGACGGCCAACCAGGCTGCTGTATCCCAGAATCCCCTGCTGTTTTGCGATGCACCCCACCCACGGCTGGCAGGTGGACGCACTGATGATGGTGACACTTCTGCAACACCGAAACACACAGCTTCAGTCTCGGAGCAGCGATTAACTCTAATTACTAGTGTAATGACACAATTAAATTCACTTTAGCACAAAAAGGGCAAGGTTGTCTGCTGCCGGTTTCACTGAAGCAGCCAGATCTCCCGCAGACACGTTGACGAGACTGAGCCAAGACTCCCACAGTTCTGTGCCGTCCGTGCGACTGTATGGACAGGCGTGTTACTAATGGATTCTAACGACGCATCTGACAAATTGGACCCCTGCTCCTTCACAATTTCACCTGAAGGTCCACTTAATCACCCACCCCTTAAGAGGCAGATCCTCCAGAATGCTTCATGCACACGCAATGGTACATGGATGTAGGCGCGTGACCCCCCCAGCAGATTGTTCTCAGTCCCCAGCCTGGATTTACTTTTACCACTCCTGTATCCTGAGGAAAAAAGGCCAACCTGTGATATTACCCCGGATGTCAGCTTTCGAAAGTCCTGCCCGACACATACATTTCCATCTGAGCAAACCTGTGTAAAAGGAAAAAAAGGCACAGCTGGACTGCGGACAGCATCAAAATCCTATTAATTTCAACCTGTCTAGTTACAGCAATCCAGCTGTTTGCAAAGCACGATCCGAGCAATCCAAACACAATCACCTCAACGGTAATTTGCCGAAAAATATGTTCCTTGTTTTCAGAGATATTTTTTGTTCCCCCCTACCCCCCTCAAGGTTCTATTCACCACATGTCCACAACTGCATTGCCGACATAATGGAGCAATTTTATACGAGTGCACAGAAACACACATCATTTATGCAAACAGAGGGAACAAAGAGAGCCTTTTAAAGGCAGATGCATGTTTTATGCATGCAAAATCAAGGGATGTTTTGTAACAGAACTGACATCCATATTACATTACATCAAACAAAAACATCAGACAGAACACTGAACAGATTTCCAGCCCTCAACAACAGCACCAGCCCTGTTCCTGTATGGGGGGGGTTCAAATGTATATTTGTAACTGTTTCTTACAAGACAAACCAAAATCACGCTCAACAAAAAAAACGAAACCTTCTGCATATAAAAAAAATACACGATCATGCTATCAGCCACAACATTTCTGACTTCTAACTAATCTGCTGGCAAATGTAAATTAATCTGTGGCCTTGTTTATGAACATGAACTAACATTTAACATGAACTGGGAGGTCAGTTAAATGTGCAATTCTCCAATCATAAGAACAACAAACTAAAGTTGCAGACCCTGTGGTTTCACATACTGACTTCTTGAGTTACGAAAACTCACAAGTGATGACAACTACGTGACCGTGAGGTCACTGCATTTAACCACCGTTCACCCTCTAAGCCCAGAGCAGGAAGCCATGCCACAGTTGACAGCCAGTGACTTTGACAAGATACCCGCATTGACAACTGGTTTATCAGAGTCACACAGGGAGCAAATTCATTGGCTTTAAGCGCCGGGCGGTTTGATGCCTCCCATGTCTCACGCAACCAATAATTCATCGTCAAGTGGCGTGGAGGGCCCTTCGAAAACAAGCAAACATATCGCATATTTTGTAAGTGTGACATGCACATTAGGTTCCGCATACAGGAGAGGACTTTCGAGACCTGTGTTGTGCCTCCAGCTGCTCACGGAGCCATGCAGTGATGTGCTGCTCACGTGCTGGGCGGAAGCCTTTCCACACACCTTACACACACCTTACACACACCTTACACAAATGTCCACATTTGGGAAAGCTGCCTGCAAACGCTCAAACCAAGAGCACGACTTCTCCGTCCGTCCCGTTAATTACGCCGCTTGTCCAAGACAGTCCTGTAGAGCGGCCACAATGTCTTGTAAGATATGGTTTCTGTTTTCTTTGGTTACCTAGAAAAAGAGAAGGGGGGGAGATATATATGCACTGGAAAACTGTTGACTCATGTACCATACTTGTCTTAGAGTGCCTGGCTGGATCAAGTTCAGTCTTGGTTGGACCATCTCTATCTCCTTCACTACCTCCGCATGACTGGAGAAGCTTAAAAAGGAAAGTCAGAAGGGCCAAAGAACCGGGGGTGGGGTGCTGGTTGGTCATGTTGTAGTAAACATATGGGGTCCGGTTTGACCAGGAACCAAAGCCTAACACCGCGTGACCCCACATCAGCTGTCAACATCCCACAGAAGGGGCAGCCATTCAGACGCTCAACCGACCAGCTCCCATGAAGGAACCCACATCTGCAAGTGCCAGCCCATGAAATGGCCAGACATGTCTGCAGAGGAATGAGGGTGTGTGGTAACTCATAAATGCTTTTTCAGCCCATTTCCCTGACAGCTATCTTGCCTGCAGATATCTGAACATAGGTGAAGTTGCTTGTTTGCTGCTGGTAGGAGGCATCACAGATCTCCGCATAAAAATCATGTAGGTCTGTGGTGGGAAACCCTGGAAGGTCAGATGATTCCTGCTCTATCTCAGCTCGTATTTGCCTTACTAGAATTAGTACCAACATAGGATCTCTACTTGGAGCACCAGATCTGGCACCTGCAGAATTTCTAAAACCCCACAGATGCTGTAACATGGAACGGAAATCCACCTCAATCTAATGCCCACCAGCAGTATTTTGACAGAATGATCCTTGGGTAAATGTGAGTCTTCTTAGCCCAAAATCAAGCTGTGACGAGCACAATCTCAGGAGACATCTGATAATGAGCCAAGCTCTCTGATGATACCCGGGAATAGGAATTTCCAACATTCCTACAACCTGGAACAGACCTCTGCGGCAGGATCACTGGAGCCAGGTAAGGATTCGGCTGCCGTTACTCCTACCATTAATTCACACCTTCGAGTCAGGACTTGCTCTTCACTGACCAGTTTGTAGCTTATGTAGCACCCATACAGTAATGTCAAAACAGTGACATGAGCTCCAGGAGTGTAGTTTTTCATTTCTAGAGATGTGGTTCAAAATGTATTAACCATCAGAAGCAGAAATAATCTTCTAAGGCTGGATTAAGGCAGACAGCGGGAGCCGGGCAGAGATTCTGCGGCCGTTACTCCTACCTGCCGGAATAGCTAGTAACATTTCCCCCAGTGTTAAGAACACCCAGGTTTTGCGATTGCCACAAAATTGTATTGGATCACATACTATTTGTCTCTCCAAACCTCTAAATATTTTCTTTTCCCTCCCTTAAAGCACTCAGAAGTATTGATGACAGAGTTTCATGACCGCAGGTGAAAGGGTAGAATCGACGGTGCTCACAGTGAAAAGTTTGACATCAGGCCTGCCCCGCACCTCCTCCACCAGCCCCAACGGCCTGCCCTTCGGAACGGGAATGGTGCCAAGAACAGTCCGCCCGGAGCTGTCCAACATCTGCCTCACTGCCCGGATGAAAGCCTGGCTGAAGAGCTCCATCTTCCCAATCTCGTCAATCACAAAGACTGCCCGGCCCCCGGGGTTTGCCTTTGGGGGTCCCCAGGAAACGTGGAAGGTCAGAGGAAGACAGGGTGACGGACAGACGCGCCCATCATCACCATGAGCACATGACGGCAGAACAGCATGACTGTGAGGCATCAGACCGTAACAAACACGCTGCTCGCTCCAGAGACATATTAAGACATGAACACGTCAGTGCTTACCAATAGCATGAGTCAACGCAAACAAAGAGTGAACATGGCACGTATGCACGGGCAAGGGAGTCACCTCTTAAAGGACCCCACTGCAATCACCACCACTAAAAAGTTCTACTTCGCATTAATCGCCGTGCAAATTTCTACTGCCAAGACGTCTTAATGCCTGCACATCACTGCTGTTCAGAATTAACGGTGAAAAGAAATGTGTGTATAACATGCCTGCGAATCACCCGAAAGCTGCTTTCACTTTATAAAATAATACTCCTAAAAACTGGATAAAAGCCGAAAGTGCAGGTTGTTTATATACCAGTGGCTGAGATTCTTAATTAAACACAGAGAAAATGTTTTTGGAGGCTGAGGTTAGTGGAGCTTGTGTGCACATGCAACAGCGCCAAATAGGTAAAAAGATATTACATTTTATAATAATAGAGGATTTACTACTTGTTTACTACTAGTTACTACTACTATTTACTTGTTTCATAATTTAATCTCAAAAATAGTGGAGGTATTACCTCCTCTTCCGCTATGGACCAGCCGCCTCTTTTATCCAACATTAAAATGTTAGTAGTGTTTCTGTCTAGAAGGGTGATTCCCAGCCCAGGCCTCAGGGAACTCCCAGACAATCTACATTTTTGCTTCCTGCCAGCTCCCAGCCAATCAAGGCCACCAAATACCTGGTACGGGTATGATGGGAGCTGGGAGCGATCAGAAATGTGGACTACCTCGGTTGGGAAACACTGGTCTAGAATAATGGCGGTTGCATGTGGCGGTTTTACTGTTGGGCTGGTCAGACGGAGAGACCCTAGAGTTGGACTCACGTTTCTGAAAAGTGGAAGTGCCAAGCTTTCAAAAGACGCCAAGTCTACCACATACTGTCCCACCCTGTGCTCACGTCTTCCTGCAGACGAGCCAGACGAACCCCTGGGGGAAGCAAACACAGCGTGAAGGTCAACCGAGCCGGAACAAGAGTTCTGTCGGAAACAAAAAGAGTAGCTAAGGACGAAGGGAAGGTACCCGATCCTGGAGAGGATCCCTCTCTTTCCTGTCACCGAGACGACGTCAAATCCAACTCTTCTCCCTCCTTCCCTGACCTCCTCGGTGTAAAAGCCTTCAACAGCCACGCCAGAAGATGTCAGGGCTTCACAGGCCTTCTGGACCAAGGTGGTTTTACCCACACCTAAAAAACAACAAACATGCCATAAAACATATATATCACATTTACTACAGTCACATGGCTGTTATATTTTGTTCCAAGATAACTCACATAACGTATAATTTCCAGTTTTTAAATACTGTCACAGCTGTATACTTTTACTGCTACTATGGAGAGTTGAACAGATTGATAGATGATGGATGGATGAATTGAAACTTTTACTTACATAATTCTGTTTAGATAACCTGGGTGTTTCTTTTAATGACACAGATGACTTTTCCATCAGGCACAAAATCTTATTGAAAATAGAATTTTTTTGTGTTTATTAACTGTGTGCCATACACTGTTCTGGTAGGACAAGGCCTTTTGTGTAAAGAGTATTTGAAATATTTCATATTTAAAAAGTGACACTAAAAATAGGTCATTATTACGTGACTGCTCATTTCTGCCAGTAGCAGTGTCTGCATCTTAGACCTGCCACCAGAAAAGGCAGCCCGTCAACACAAGACGACAAACTGAGAACCTAATCAAAATACTTCAGATAGGAATCGACACCACTTCTGGGCGGAATCCATGCAAACCGGAGCACTGGTGGCGGCGGCGCGGCGGCACAGCGGCACAAAAGACAAGGCCTGTCCGCACCGGCGGCACGCCACTCACATACCACTTCCAGAAATAACTTTCAGCTGAACTGTCATTTTCCAGCATCGGCATGTCATAATTCAGCCTTTGATTCGCCTGAGAGGGTCCAAAATGGAAACCAGCATCGACCACAAGTCAAAAGGGAGATAAACCGAGATCACAATGCTACGATGTCAATGTGACAGCGATAGCAACTGTACAAA
>JAODKN010000063.1:5001643-5017663 GCA_026774425.1 Petrocephalus zakoni
ATTATGTGCAAGTACGGCACATTTATTTTACTTTTTATGTACCAAACGTTGATATTGTGCGTAGTAATATATCGTATGTATATTTCAATGATATAATGCAACGTTTGTATTATTGAAATTAAGATGCTCACCTTTTACTCAGTACAAACTGTACGTTTAATCAGAAACAAGTTTAAAATCAAAAATATATTTTGGGAAATATATTTACATCTTAAATAATTTAGCACAGTACCAAATCTGTAATATTTCACTTGCAGAAAATATAAGAATTGATTGCTTGAGACCTGGTTTATTTTGAGTGAAAACTCCAACATAGTAATCTCAATAACAGTACATTCCCTATATTGTTTGATTCATATTATGCTAATTCATTCAGAAAACGCTCACAGAATTATTACAGTAATAAAATACTAAATAAAACAATTCAGTGTCTAAATTTGCTAATGCAAGGACAATAACTGAAGTGATGCTAGTCATTACTTTAATTTTATTTAGCAAGGGTTTGTTAAACTGATCAAATACAATGACTACACACAAAAAGAAATGTCAAAACGACGGTCTCAAAGAGTATAACCCGGGAGCTTATTAACTATGAGTTCTGAGACATGGTGGTATTTGTTACCAAATCCCAGTGAGCCAAGCTCATCTCCCATTTCCTTTTCTTCTGGATCAATCGAGGTCATCTTTGGGTCAGGAGAAGGAATGGATTCAGAATCATCAGTGGGTACAGAGGAGTCTACCATCGATGGGGTGTCTCTGGAGCATCTGGCAAGCTCCTTGAGAAAAGAAACAGAATGTTCTGGAGCTGCAGTGGAGGGAGCCTGGACGTCCTGCTGAGGCCTGAAGCTACCAGAGTGGGTGGAGGCAGACCTGCTCTCAGTGTCCTCCGATGACAGGCTGACTGGGAATTTCTGCATCCGGGGTCTTACAACATGTGTGCCTTTCAGAGTCCTTTTGGGGGAGACATCAGCTTTTACTGGGACAGGAAGGACTGCCCTTCCACGACTCTGAGAATCGCTGTCTGAATTGAAGCGGTCCATTGAGACATCCTGTCTGTCGCTGTCCAAGACAGGATCAGGGCTGCTGAGTAGGTCCTGAGAATAACTTTCACTCGGCTCAAGACTATTGAAATCATCCAGATACTCAACTGGCTCCGGATTGCTGCTCTCAGAATCAGAATATCTTGGATCTGGGCTGGTAACTCTGCCTATTTCTTCAGCTAAGCTGGTACTATGAACTTTAGTTGGATGGCCAACACCACTGTCAGACTCCTCTTTATCACTGGTGCCTAAGTGCTCTCTCAGTACAGGTGGAATGTGGACCTGCACATCCTTGTTCTGGTGATAAATCAACATTTTTGTCTCTGGGTTTCCATTGGAAGCAGCATCTAGAGGCAGAGAAATACAGAACTGACTTCTGCCTTCAGGTCTGGAAGAACCACTCTGGTGTCTGCTCCTGGTTAGGGAAGGGGTAGAGTATGCCTGAGGAGCACCTGCTGCCCCGCTGGGAATTGTTTGGACATGTTCGGCCATCTTATGGACCCCTCCCCTCCTTTTAGCGCCTTTGGGTTCTGCTTGAGAATGAAGTTGGTCGGTCATGCTCTCCAACTCGCCCACCTGTCCCTTACGGCCCCACTGCCTGCGTTCCCGCTCCGTCAGCGCCTTAGGGTTGGTCTGCTGCAGTCGGAGTCGGAGTGTGTTAGTCAGGCCGTACACCAGCTTCCTTTTTGGAGGTGACTGCTGGGGGGCCTTTGCAGGCTTTGCATTCTGTCCGCCCCTCCTAGTTTTCTGTGGGGAGGATGGAAAGGCCTGAGAGCACACCAGGCATGTGCTGTGCCTGGCGCTGGGGCCACGTGACATCTTGCCTGCCAGTGTAGGTGAAACACTGGCTTTGGGGGCCTTTGGCCTGGACCCCTCCTCTGAAGCAGCACCACAAGGCTGGTCAGGTGTCGGCTGGCACAGCCTGGCCAGGGGCTGGATGGGCATGGCTGTCTGCTGCTGGCTCTGAATGTATAACTGAGAGAGCTCTGCCAGAAGAGTGTTCAGTAATGGCATTTGTCTTAAAGCATCTCCAAGTGCCCTTGTTGCAATAGAGGTCTGATGAACTGATGTGCTGTTTGTAGATCTTCCCTGTGAATGATATCCCGCTCTCTGTGCATGGTTACCCTTTTCATGCTCCCCAGTTTCATCTTCAGAACTGTTCTCTGCCATTCCGAGGTTTCCTGACTGGTATCGGTTAGAATTGCGCTCCGTATGCACTGTTTCTGGGCAGCTATAATACAGTGGTGGAGGACAAAATATATCAGGATTCATGTCATTTTCAAAGACGGTTTGATCATAATGATGGATAATACGCTTTGCTTTCTTTTTTGTATGTTCAGTTTGTGTCCCGGTTGATTTTGGGCAGCCAGCTGCTGACTTTGCGTCCGATACGATGACGTCGATCTTCCTTCCTTCCGTTTCAGCTTCTGGGCTAGGTACTGAATATTCATTGACTTGTGGTATAATCGCTGCAGGATCGTCTTCGCTATTTACCTTGGTATCAGCCGCATCTGAAAATAAGTTGTGTGAACGTGTCCTTTGCGCAGAACCGACTTTGTAAATACTGCTCTCGGGAATGTGCGGTATCACATCAGCCCCCAGGCTTACAAGTTTATATCCTAACGAAATATAACCTATTTTTCCCCCCATTAGATTGCAAATTGCAAACAGACCGCGCTCTCCGTGAGCCGACGGAGTGCAAATGCCGCTCTCGTTAACGTCCGCTTTGATCCTGCTTGTCAGTTTATCCAAAGAGATCAAAGATCCCCCTACAAATTTAGGAACATTGCCCCGTAAATCCAAGACCATTGCATAGAGAGGCGTGTTGGATAGGTGCACATGAAGTGAATCAAGGCGTATTTTAAACAGGCACGACTTGCCCCGTTGGAAGCTGTACTCAGAAGTTGCGTGCTGGGGTTGATGCAGAGCGTCACCCGCCGATCTGTTCTCCTTCTCGCCGTCGGAGTCGTCTTGGGGCACAGATTCGTCACCGGCCTTCGGATGAATGAGTAAAGTTGGGAAATCCAGAAGACGCAGCGCTACCGCAGGCTTCAGCTTCATCCTGTCCATTCGTATGAAGTCCACCACCAACTCGAAGGAAAACAGGGTTTCCAGCCTATCAGCCATTTCCGGTGAACATCTGCCTTAAACGCTAATAAAAACGCAAACAACTAACTACGTGAATACTTCGGAAATCTGATAAAAAAATAAATACTCCAAATCACATCTGCCTGTGTAAATTTAGACTTGTGATGTTCATCTTATTATTTATACAAATGATGTTTCGATTAATAAGAATCACGTACACGCCAAAAATGAGCGCCTAGGCAACGGGAGCCGCTGCGTCGCCTGTTTAATGCGTAAGCAGCACGCGCCCAGGGCCGCCTGAACTCTGGGAATCGCAGTTTACGGGTTAATGTCAGGCATTCGCAAGCGGGGAACACTTACACGCCGAACTGAGATTCTGCCCCTACAGTTATTTCACTGTGTAAAATAATAATCTGTCAGCATTAGTGTTGACTGACAGGAACGACTTAACTGGATTCTATGTTAAATTAAAGTTATTTTATTAAAGTTAAATTCATGTCTGATACCGAAACGAAGTTTCCTAATGCAGTTTATGGACATGTTCACATTATATTATTTACATGTTTATTTAGATCAGGGCAAGTCCAGTATAGAAATGTAACTTTTGGGTGAGAATAGAAATGAAATTTAATTCGTAC
This sequence comes from Petrocephalus zakoni, assembly GCA_026774425.1. Taxonomy (NCBI): domain Eukaryota; kingdom Metazoa; phylum Chordata; class Actinopteri; order Osteoglossiformes; family Mormyridae; genus Petrocephalus; species Petrocephalus zakoni. The sequence goes on from JAODKN010000063.1 coordinate 5,005,410, forward strand.
CTGTTACCGTCGGTGTTGCCAGTGCTCTGACCCTCCTTTTTTTTTGAATAGCCTATTGTTTTGTAAAGTAAAATAAAAGTATGAATGATCTGGACACACACACATGTATATATGTGTATATATATATATATATATATATATATATATATATATATATATGATATATATGTATTAGGTGTTGTTTTTGGGGAATTTTGTCCCCTCTTTTATTTATGTGTATGTTAATGAGCTGTCTATCCGACTGAAAGCCTGCGACACTGTTTGCATGATTGGTGAATCATCTTATGCATGGGGATGACCTTGTAATTTTTAGTCCGAGTAGTGCTGGGCTGCACCATCTTCTTACCATCTGTACTGAATATGGTGTGCAATATGATCTAAAATATAATGCCGGCAAAAGTGCTGTTTTAATATGTGGAACCAAGCAGGACAAATGGCTCAATTTTCCTGTGTTTCAACTGTCTAATAATAGTCTTGAGGTCTGTAAAAAGATTAAATATCTCACTTCATTATAGATGACAGGAGTGATGACGATGACAGACAATGTTGTAATAGTCATATGCACAGGCAAGCACCATTGCACGTAAGTTTGGCTTTTGTTCTACTAAAGTTAAAGTGGCATTGTTTAAAGCATACTGCACACCACTCTACTCTGCCCAATTGTGGTAACCTTACCAAAAAATCTAGCACGCGGAAGTTACGAGTTGCATATAATGATGCGATGAGAATCCTCCTAGAGGAGGGAGTGCCAGTCGGATATTTGTCACGGCAGGAGTCGGCACTTTTAAAGCACTATTGAGAAGCTTGATGTTCAAGTTTATGCAACGTTTGGATCAATATACAAACAGTATCGTTTAAGCACTATCAAATCCCACTGTGTTGTTCCCGTTATACATCCAGATTGAGGGTCTACTGGCTGAGATGTTTGTATGTAATTTGATTTTCTTTCCATGTGTTTTGTATTTTGTGTTTTCTATGTATCTGTCCTGTTTTGTGTGTGTATCTATGGACCTGAGTCTGTCAATGAAAAGTAATTGAATTGAATTAATTGAAACTGTCAAACGCGATAAACATTTTGCCGCTGAGCTTTTATTACGTTCTTATCCTGATTAGGATGTATTAGGAAAAGTCTAAACATTGCTTTCATAAAACAGTAATTCAACAAGCTATATGATGTGAATTTGCATGCATATTTATGGCACATAGACTATTTCTGGGACCCATGCATTCGGTGTCCCCAGGACTCCTAAGCTGAGCGCCGTCCGCAGCCGAAGTAGCCTACAAGTCGTTTGCAGGACCACCGAAGGAGGAGTCGAGGGCGGGGATTCTCGGGCGCCTCCAGCGAATCGGTGCGAGCTGTGGGCGGGACTCCAGCTCGGCTCCGCTGTCAGCTCGGCCGTAGGAGACAGCTCGGGATTGCGGGGTCGCAGCCGCGGCGGCTGGCTGGCCGGCAATGCTGAGTGTCCTGCAGGAGAGACAGACAGTGACAGGCTCCTAAAGACTCCCACTAGCAGGGATAGTGAAAAGCAAGCGCATAGAAGAATACATTTGTTTACTGGAAACTATGGGATTTGCCATGGCTGTATTGCGAGGTAAGTTTATAAAGGCGGGTTTTGATTCGGGCTTTATGTGGTCAGATGGACAGTAGAAAGTTTTGGGCTGTCGGAACGATGAAGCCAAAGTTTTGTTGCGCCCTTTGTCAGATACCTGAATCTCAAAGTGGCACAAAACGGGTTCGTTAATTAAAAAAATATTATGGTTATGCCATTGTTGCAACTTCGTAACGACACAGCAGAGTGGAACCATGCATACAGAGTCAGCGGAGCGAAACTAGCGGAATTTCTGTAATGGGAAATGGTTTGAGATAATAGTTCTCTATTTACAGTCTTTAAAAACGAAACAGATAATAATCGGCGGCTAATAATTAGGTTTGTGAATTTGTAACCTAATACATGCCAAACAATTAATTATGTTTTATTTACAGACGTTGAAAACAACTAAGCACCTAGTTACATGAATTTAGTTAAATTCCGAGATTCGAGCTAAATAACTGCAGTGGCTATTTAATTAATCTAGACAAGTAAACAGCTGTTTTAGATACGTGATCTTGATGGAAGACATAAACGGATAACAGAGCTACCTTGTAATGACTTTGAAGCTACTTTGACATCTATATCAATTAGACCAATTGGCTAAACGTTTTCACATTCTATAAAGATTTGCAACAACTCATGTCTAAGACTTTTTTTTCAGAAATGTTAGGTTAATAGATGGACCACAATCGATGCGATTCTTTAAATCGGTCTTTAAGTGTAAAGACGTTTTAAAACTGTAATGAACACATATTACTGGCAGTTAGACCGCGATATATACGTATCTCTCTTTCCGTGAAACTGACTTGTAGCGAGCTATTGTATGTAAAACGACCCACCGTCAGGGGGCTTTCTTATCTCACATCAGCAAAACGGTATTTGCCAGTTTACCTATAAACACACAGGACTTGTATTGTTATTCTTATATAATTTCCATTCCGGCAAATCCAAGGGGACACGGGAATTTTGCATAACTTGTTCACATGCAAAATACTGACGACGTTCTGTTAAAGGTTTATGGTCTGATTTGTTTGAGCTACTCGGTTGTTTGTGCATTTGTGTGTAGCCTTTTGTTTCCATTTTTGATTTATCGAATACTAAGATCTTTTTGTGATCATTTGTTAAACACGTACCGTACACCTGCCCCAGGCGTGGTTGTCCAGTCCGCTCACTGGGATGCACTGTCATTTTGCCTTGTAGGGTGTTAGGAAGCCCATGTCCTCTAGAGGGCGCGCATTTTCTCACCCCAGCTGCTGTATGACTGAGGACGGCTGTAATGCTGTGTCGTGTTTATTCTTTAACAACATATTGCAATCACACGCCGTGCAAAGTAATCAGCAGTTCTTAAATGTTTTCATGCGTACTGTCTGGTGGGGATTTAAATGGCTACACCTGTTAAAGCTGCTAGGCCTGTTTCGCAGTTGTACATTCTGTAGAAATAATGCAACTTTGCTGAAGACCACTAAATTAATCTGAGGAAAAGTATTAATATAACTTTTGTCTTTTTAATACATTGCATGCGGTTCGAAGATGTGCCATTAAACATTTATAGGCACCCCGACAGAGATGGTTTGCTTACACTAACCGGTCTGTATGGACGACGCTGAATTGTAGAGTCGCCATGCATAGATGATCTGTATTGACGCGGGGGACTTTTTGTCTCTAGGGACTACAATTTTTTATTTGCAGGTATATTTTGTTAGTAGACACGCTCGTCCGTTTGAAAACTCAGATGAACTGGGCGTTAACGCCACGAAAACAGGGCAGCATTTCGGGACGGCAGACAACATGAGAAATGAAACCCCCCAAAAAATGCAAATTAAAAATGAATGAATCGTATCATCGATCAAGGGATCAGGATGTCTTTCTGCGGCATGCATAAAATATGAGATGACGTCGTGCGACACAAATTGAAATATCTCCGCGGGGTCTTGAGCCGGCGTGCAAACCTTTGATGATTTTTCGATATTGTTTAGACCTGCTAGAGTATCCATAAACACATTTCTCCTAACAGCCAAATGCTGCTATGGGACACTCAAACAATATGCATAGCATAATAAGTAAAAAATCCAGATGTGGAAATATTTGCGGTGGTATACTTGACATGCAAGTATTTTTAATTAGTACTGGAAATCGGGGAATCTATGGATTGTAGACTGAATTGGAGGGTGGGGGTTGGGGGGTCCGAGTGTAGTGTAAAGTTTGAACTAGAGTTCTGCAGTCCTGGGAATGTCGGCCTAGACCCAGGTGCTTTTCCTTGTGGGTAAGCTGGGGTGCTTGGTACCTACAGATGCTTACAGAGGTTATCAGTAGGTTAGACGCCGCTGAGGTCTGAGAGGTGTGGCAGAGTGGATGGGGATTGCATCAGGCTGATACGTTTGACTTATTTGGAGGGGAACATGTGTGTCTGCCAGAAGGTCGAGTGGGTCCAAGGGGAGCTTCGGAAAGGGCACGTGTGACCGGCTCGCCTCACGTCATGCTAGATCAGTCTGGCATTACGGGGACAGACGTGGGGGGGGTAGCCGTGCTAGTCTTACCAAGCCCCTCCCTCACGGTGGGCCTCTCCCAGATGGACGCGCGATTGGCAACGCGGTGAGCTTACTGCCACATCTGTTACCGAGGTGGCAGATGACAGGACTGGACTGTGTGTGAAACGCAGGGTGCGGCAGGGAACAGCAAACCAGAGGATGCATGCGAGTGAGGGGAGGGGGCTGATTATGTTTGTCCCATTGCAATCTCCCCCTCGCCACGTTAACAAGATTGTGCTCCAGCTCCAGGTGTCCCTGTTGCAGCAGCCAGCATGGGGTGTAAATCTCTTATCTCATCGTATTCATTTGGTCTTACACTCCCAAACGTATCTGCTGGGGGAATCCATTTTTCACCATGGTGCTGGCCTTTCATTCCCTTCCCAGCAGCCTTTTCCTTGTCTGTAGCGGCACTGTTTACCACCACTCAAATCGCGCTTTCATGTGGAGCCCCCTGTTGGCCACAAACAGTCACTACACTGGGGCCCCCAGAAATGACAAAACCTGCCCTGGTTTGTTGTGCGTTTTGATTTCCTCTGTCGAGATACAGGATTTGCCTGGATTTTCCAAAAATCCACTGGCATAAAGCAGGAACTAGGGGGGTCACACCTGACCAGGATGACTGGTAATTTATTTCTTAACCAAAGTGGGCCATGGGCGTGGGGCCCAGCGCACCCAGCTGGCCGTGTCTCGTTCACTTGTTGCGTGGCCCGCACTTCCCGCCGCGGCTCCCGTTTCCCCGGGGAGGGCGAGCGGATGAAACGCGACTCGCCTCCTGGGCGGCGCTGCTGCCCTTGGAGCCGCCGGTGTGGTAATGGCTCCTGAAGGAAGCCGCGGAGATGTTTGCCTATTAGACATAATGGGGAGGAAATCGAAACCTCCGCCTTGTGTGTTTCGCAGAACAATGTGGCGATGAGGGGGCCGCGTGTAGAAATTCCCCGCCTCATTGTTCTGGAGACATGACAAGAAGCTGAGCTTGAACCTGCGTAGACGTGCTACAGTTTTAGGGTCACCGTCTGCGATATACTTCTTGTACTGTACTAAATGACTCTTTTGTTTTGCAGTAAATCCGTGGCAATTCAAATGGGTGCTGCGGCAATCATGGTAAAATCGTGCTGCCCGGCTATGTCACTGCATACCTGCTTGTGTCAGTTTTATGATAATTTTATTGGGGTTGGCTTGGAGCACGACCGTCTGACAGGTGTGGGATGGTGAGACTGGGGGGGGGGGATTCTCCTCTGGGAGTTTGCCAAGATGACAGCTGGCTCTTGTTGGTATTCGAAGATTGGAGGTTGGAGTATTATGGTATGGTCTCAAAATGGGGCTCTGCTGTAGCCCAGACCATTGTGGTACAGTGACCACTAGCGCACTGTACTGATAATATGGGGGAAGGGCTCAGATCCCTTTGGGGGGGCAGCTCTGTGAGTAGGGTAATTGAGTCTGGGCTTTGGTGGCATGCTGCGGTGCTGGAAGCTTCCGGTTCGCTGCAGTAGCCTGTGTGGACAGCAGAGCGCCCCCTGTCGCTCCAGTGAGGGGGAATGAGTGACGCGCTTGTTTGTGTGTCAGGTGGAGCGGGCTTCTTCTCGGAGCTGCTTGGGTGGGTAGGGAGGATGCTGGCAGGTAAAGCGGTCTGTGCCCACACAGTGTAAACACAACCAGTACTGCCAGCGCTCGGGGGATGGGAGCAGGAAGCAGATGAGGCTCCCTGACCAGGTTCCCAGTGAGTAGCACTGGGAGGGAATGGGCCGATTTACGCGGGGGCCAGTCAGCAAGCGGCTATGCCTGGGTCAGGGTAGGAGGGTAGGAGATGGGTGGCAGCAGCGCCCGTCCCGTCTGGCACCTCTCCCGGGCCTTCCGAGGCGAGCCGGCGTGTTTCTGTAAACGCAGCCAACCGTCCCCCGCCCTCAGACACGCTCTCCTGTCACCGGGGAAACTGGCGCAAAGCAGCTTTGAGAAGCAGACGGTTGTCTGGCGTCCCTCTGACGGGCGCTGTGACAGCCAGGGAGCTATTCCGGCCCTATAGCTGTTAGTCTGTGTTTTCTTTATATATTTATGCAACAGCTGTCACTTTGGCACGGGCGCGGGTTCCGCCAAGTGGAGCACAGTCTTCTGTTTTTAATGCGACTCCTGTATCCGTCTCCCCCTGCTTTCGGGTCTTACGGGCCCCAGACACCTTCTTTTCCTCTGCTTGATCTCTGAAGGCTGACGGCACTAATGAACAGCTTGGTCCAAAGACGTGACTCCTTCGATTGCCACAGCTGAAATATTACCGTTGCACTGCTGCAGATCTCGTTGAAGTGGTCGCAGTATTTCTCTTTATTTAGGCTTCGGCAGACATCTCTGTTGCTAGGCTAATTAGCAATCAGGGGTATGTCTTATTTATTGTAGCTTAATGGCCAGGTGCTCAATATATGTGACTGGTGTCCATGAGGTCATACTGTGGCGGTCGTTCATGAACCTATAGGGACAGCAGAGGTATCTAGGGGCAGCAGAAAACATAAAACAAACTCAGGAAGAGAAAAATGACCTCACTGAGTTAATTTACCTGCCGCTTTCAGGAACGGAACTTCTAAAATGGCCTAAAAAGTTCTTAATGGAAGCCATAAGGACGTTAAATCTCTTTCTGTAAGAGCCCCAGAGGAATTTCCGGGTCACTCTTTCATGTTCTGTAGATCCTGTTAGTACAGCTCAAACCAAGGGTGCAAAATGTAGTGCAGGAGGGTGAGAGAGCTTGTCCTGATATTACCCACGACTCCAGCAAAGCTTCTACATTGATGATTTTCCACTTGAATGGAACTTACTTGATTGGAACAGTGAGTTTCACCCTGGGATGGGTCCTGCCCTGTCCGCTTTTTATATTTCTTCAGATGGACTGCACCCTTCCGTCTCCTCTTCCTTCTCCATGAAGATAATTGAAGGCCAGCTGCTTTGTATTTTAAATGAGATGGAGCTTGTCCTGCATGGTGGTGTGGCCCTGGTTAGACTTTGCTGGGGGTTTCCCACTGCACTGTTGTGTGTTGGTGTCTTTATGGGGAGGGTCACAACAGTAAGGTGCACAATGAACAGGGCAGGGAGTGGATGCTTGCGTCTTTGCCTGGGTGTCCGTTCTGGGTCACATCTGATGTCTCTGAGCCTCTGAGGTCCTCTTCTTTGGAATGGGAGAGAAAGACTATCTCTCCTATATATGTAACTGTAGGCACGCACTGACTCTGTCTTATGGGAATATTTATGAAAACAAAAGTGTGAGGACAATGCTATTGTGAGAGAGGTTATTTTTGTTCTCAAGGTAGATGCTGGCATGGCTTCTATCTTCCTGTCAGGCCACATGGGCCACAGTTTGGGAGGTGGGCCATTCACACGCCAATCCCAGTATTGCTCTCTTCCACCTTCCCTACTTCTGTCTGCTTTTTCTTCCACTCCCCTATCCTTTGCCTTTCCTTGTACTTGCTGAGTGGCCACAAAGGAGACGCCAGTAGAAATCCAGAGTTGGGTAGGACCCGTTGGGTTGGGGTTGGGTTGGGGTTGGGTTGGGGTTGGGGGGGATGACCCTCCAGGGCCTTCCACAGACCCAGCATGCAGGAGCTTCTTCCCTTGGATGTGAAAGCGGAACTCCAGCGACACACTTCCTGTTAGGTTCCACTGGCTGAAATCCTCCCTTGTTTCTCTGCACTCATTTTAAAAGGTGGGGAGAATCGATTAACTTGTTTAGCGGTTGATTGGATATTGTTCGGTGTGCTGAGCTGCACCAGTTAGCAAGCAAACGCTGGGCCCCTCCTGGCCAATAGGGGGCAGGCGGTCATTCAGAAGGGATTTCTATAGCCCCGAGAGGTAGATGTTCACGGCTAGATCCCCTTTGTGCCCTGAACTGTCCCCCCCCACACCACTGCCCTTATCCCTTACATGGGATCGCACTTTAGACTAGATATTTTTTTAGATGTCACTTTCCACTGATCTATGCGCCAGATCCTGGGGGCTCGGATGTGCTGGTGGGGCTGTATAATGTGTCCAGCTGTGGACCTCGGTGTTTGTGCTCTTGATTTATGATGGCGGGGAGTGTGATGATGGAGCATTTGGAATGTGAGGCCCGTGGTTTTCCCCCCAGAGGAGGCCCTGCTGTACTTAACCTGAATCGCTCCGGTAAAATATACAGCCGTGTAAATGGGTCAGAGAAGCAACAAAGTAATGATCCCAGTAATAGCTGGGTGTCCCGTGTGTACACACTAGGGTGGGTCAGTTATTGTTCACACAGCACTGTGACACCTGCACCAATATCGGACACTGCGCTTATTAACATCCTATCCCATAATTTGTTTCTTTCCTGTCGGTTCATGAGGACAATAGAATAATGGCCTTCATTAGTACTTTATCCTACGGTTGTGGAAGTGCTGTGTAGGGTCATTGTTTTTAGGCACCCTGCTCGCTGGGAACCAGTGAACCTTTAGGATTTCCATTTATTGACCCATCATCCCACAACTACCGCCCCCGAGCAGCTGTGTTTTTATGTAGATGCCCTTTTTTAACAAGAAAAACACTTGACTCATCGGGTAGGACGCTTGGGAACGAAGCCTAGATCATAGCCAGTTGTATTGTTAGTTATGGAGTATTCATTCCTTCTTTGCCCTGTTGGCGTCTATGGGGATAGGAATTATTGTTGTATATTGATTGTTCATTCTAGGTGTTGAATCCAAAGAGGTCTGATTTGTGTCTCATACTAGTCTCCAGAGGAGGGGCAAAGCAGACAAGGTGTGATATCTCTCGTATGACTTGAGAGATGGGCAGTTTGGCTGGCCTCAATGTCTCCTTCAACCTGTGGTAGTTGAAAGTCTTAGAGTGTACTCACACTAGGCGATCTGTACCGTGCCCAAGCATGTTTGACCCCCAACATTGTTTGACTAGTGTGATCACTCCAATACTGTGCCCGGGCCCGGTTCAGCATTCTACTTGAAGAGGTGAACTCGGACGCGGTATGCATCTATCGTGAGCGCTAGCTGCTCCCAAGCATGGTACTCAGACACGACATCACTGATGCAACTGGCCATTTAGCAAACAAGGTGACTAAGGGATCCCTTTGGCCTACGGCAGAAGTGCAGCGTTATTTGGTAATATGGCCTGACGAGAGCATCCAGGAACAACTAGATGCAACCCACGAAAAACTCAAATACGGGGCAAAATATTCTTGTACATGCAGCCCGATTAAATAAAAATTGCCTTGCAGACTCGACAAATCTGTAAGAGGGCAATGTAGGATTGTGTCCAAAATTACTCCAAAATAAGGACATTAATCAGGAACTCGATCTTGCTGTCCTACACTTGTGAGGGCACTTGTGATTGAATGCGGGTCCCCCGGGCCTCAGCTTTGCAGAACACCCCCTGCTGGTCAAGAAGTAGCATCTCCTGACTGCTCTCCTTACCATCGTCCCCTCTGTGGATATATGTCATGTATATTTAGCGAGTGCCGCTGTTATAATGAGGCAGCTGTACCGCCCAAGCTCGGAGGTGTCAATTATATTATATATTATAGTTTTCCAGCCTTATCGCTTTTTTGTGTCTCACCTGGTTTGCAGCGTTTGTGGACCATTTATGTATGGCCTGTGAGCAGGGCTTGGTTTTCAATAGGGAAGGGTTCAGTGGTTCAGCATTTTCTCACAGCTGCCTGGTACAACAGGTGTTTGAGCCCCGTGGGTTTCGGCCAGTTGGGCAGACTAGTAGGGACTCCTCTCTCTCACCCATGCCCACGACTTCTCTCTCTCTCTCTCTCTCTCTCTTGCTGTCTGCTTGAAGGAGAAAATGAAGCACTGCAACAGTTGCACCGTGACTTTACTGTGCCTGAGGGAGATCCTTCCATATGGTCTCGTCACTTTGCAGACGGTGTGGGTTGCAGTGAGAATATGGCTTTCATACCAAAAAGGGCTTTCGGAAAGGCAGTCCTGTGCCGGTACTCTTTTGATGCCTGGTATATATTTGGCCAGCATTACCGTAACTTGCTCAGATTGAGGTTTTAAACAGAGGCGAGTTCCAGCATCCTTTCAGCTAATGGGCTGGAGCTGCAGCGAGGATGGATGAAGCCTGGGAGTAATATCTGTGATCCTCAGGCATATCGCTGGAATGCTGGGCATCTGCAGTTGATGATGGTCTAGTTTACATTGAGCGGAATGGGCGAGAGGTGGTAGCAGGCGGCGAGGAGCCAGGGAGGAATGTGGCTTGGGCATTCATCCCTTCATAAACCAGGTCTGACCGCGTTGGTCACTTCGTCGGACACAGAGAGACAGTCTTTGATCACTCTCGAGAATAAATAAGGTTTGGTCTCCGAGGGCGACGGGGCAGAACTGATTCAATATAGACTAATTCCTTGTTGGTCTTTCTGTATCTTCTCCTGCTGGGTAGGAATCCATGCTAGCTCACCTCCCGTCGCCCAGCTATGTTAGGGGAACAGCAGTGAGTCTGTTTTCTAAAGGTACGAACTGGAGTTTGTGTTCATTTTTTTTCTGTGCCGTAAATAGCGTGGAGGCGGCTCAGCTTAATTACGTTATATGTAGAAAACACACAAGCACTGAGCAAAATGTATAAATAGATACTTGAATTGGTCACAGTGGCCAAAGGAGACAAAGCAACAACGTGCAAATGTGTCCCAGATATGGTGTTTTTCTTCTCCCCCAGGATTCAAACAGCTTTTTCAGGCCCAGGTGCTGAGAAAGTTGCTGATGCAGCTCCATATGCTTGTTGACCTGCTTTTAAATCAGTAGTCAGAGGGGAAAAAAAGCCAACAGTTAGCAAATTAATTAGCGGAAGTCAACCACAGCAACCCCTAGTGACACAAGGTTAAGGATTGGGGTGATCTCCGGTGACAGAGTGTTGTATTCCTGTGTAGGTCAGGTTTGAACAATGGTGGGGGCTGACCTAGGAGGGCCTGAAGCTGCCCTGGATGCAGATAAGAGGATATTTGCTCTCCGGACACATTCCTCAGCACCATTGTAGCCAAAAAAGACGTGCAAAACCGGAGGGTCCCTATCTACCGTAAATCATCCAGAGGTTCGAGGTTCCCACCTCAGTATGTGCTCATGGGAATATTACTTGCGTGTTCTGAGGGCAAAACAAAAAATAATTGGTTCAGAGAGATAACCAATGAGATTGTAGAGGAGGCTGGTTCAAGCAACTAGAGGAGGCGGGAACAATCTGATTGATTGGTCTAACATCTGACACAAGATCTGATTGGTTAAGTATCTCAACCAATCATTTTTGTTATTTTGTTATGCCCACAGAACATGTTTGTGTAAGTAAAACTCCCATGGGCTCAATATGTGACTGAAGGAAGTAGAGGGCCGGCTTCTGTCTGCCTGCCTGCCATATAAGCCAATCAAAACCCTTACCAAAGAATCAGTGGTCCAATCACATCAAAGCTATGGTCAGGTACCCTGAGAACTTGATTTTCATCTGTAGGTTTTGAACAATGGGAAACACAGATGAAGATCCACCAGCTTTTTCTCCAGTCTGCCTAGCCCGAAGACCCGCAGAGCGAGAGAGAGTGTATCCCCTTATCTGGAAATGCCATGCGCCGGAGATCCAGATGGATGTAGCATAAAATAAGGAGCTAATTGCCCTGACCGCCGCTCTTCCTCGGCGATAGCTGAGCGGCTGTTCCTTAATGGAGATTGATAGTAATGAACAAATCAAATGGCGCACGACCGTGACAGACGCGGCATAATGTGCTCGCCGATCTCATGCATAGTATTAATGCCTGGGGGTCATTTCTGCTGCGACCCACTTAACCTTTTATGCACCAGGATGGCTGGTACTGTTAGTATGGTGCATCATGTGGGGGGGTTGTCATTGTCAGATATTACATATACTGTCACATATGGGGAATATCTTGGGATAAATTAGGTGTTTTGATGGGAGTGTATTTTTAGCTTAATACGATCTGGCTTTCAGTTTCTTTTCCTGCCCTCTGTAGTGGACTAGCACGCCTGTCGCCTGTCATACATGTCGCAAGGGTCACATGTGATCAGTAACAAGGGCTGCCACATCGGACGAGTATCGCGGCCTTGTGGGTGCATGGGAGGAAGTATGTGGGTGGAAACCGCTTCCTCGAGGAGTGACTATGGTCCATGTGGTCACTCCTTTGGAGGAGCAAGCCCAC